>JASFDH010001589.1:0-14068 GCA_036937195.1 Nidularia pulvinata
GGGTCGAAGCGGGCCGAATCGAGCTCATTTGCAAAAGTCCGAGCAACGTTTATGCCTTCATTTGCTCCTGGAGGAGTCCGAGCGCCACCAGAAAATGCTTGTCCGATAGCCTCATTCGACTTGTTTGTTGATTTGGAAAGATATAAAGATTCTACGGTGGAGAGAGCACGCAGAGCCAGTACTGTCTCCGGACTGACGTTACGTGGCGTTAGCACATGAACATCCTCTAAAGGAGGGCAAATACTACCTTTGGTAGTTATCCGTATAGGTTGTGTCCGTATGAACGGCAATCTTCGCGAAGAACTCCTGGAACAGCCGTAGTAATCTCGGATAACCTGTACCAAGAGTTTGCTGGAGGAAAGTAGAACCTGCATCCAACAATGTAACCCTCTAAAAATATTTCGGAAAGCAGATAGCCGTACTTTTAGCTGAATCCCGAAAATGTTTCTCTAGAGAACGCCCGAGGGTGGTCCAAAAGGTGGCGCTAGGTTTATTTTCGAGTACCTGAAGGTGTGCGGCGCATACGGATTTTAGGTCAGCTATCGAATATGGGTGACAACACCTGTGAATGAAGGCCCGATTCTCACCTTCATTGCCTCATCTAGAAAAACCACATGTGAGGTCGTATCCTTCTTCATCTTAAGGACTTTCTCTAATGTATACACCTATAGGCCGGAGGCATTTCTAGGTCAAATTCAGGCATATGACACGGAAGAAATCGGCAAAGGAAAGGAAATTATGGTGTCAAAATGCTTTCCCAGCCTTGGACATCTAGGAGCTGAAAGGTGCGACCATACCGTGAGAAAGAGAAAGAGTGTCCGCCTTATCAGAGATCCCATGAATGCGCAACAGCGGTCTCACACGTAGAGAACATGATGCATGAGGCCGCCACAAGCGCTCAGGCTTCCGCACCCCGCATGCCACTGGAAGAACGATCTAAGCGCCACGGATACACTGGCGCGGTAGTGCTAAGGTGATACTTCGCGCTGCCAATTGTCAAAAATAATTGCCATCCAAAACTAAAAAGGATTTTCCCGAAAAATTATATATTTCAGGCTTACCTTGATGCAACAATCCGCCATTTCTTCAAACATTGCCTCTAGACGAGCCCACAGAGCAGCTGTCCATTGTGGGGCAGTAATGTTTGTGGGCTCTGTCCTGACGCGGGAACGATACACTGTTGGGGATTGTGAAGAATTTCCTGGATCTGGGGGGATGGAAGTAAAATAACGGTCAGTACACCTTCAAAGTTTACCCAATCATTCAGAGAACCTTTTGCCAAGGCGTCTTTTGAAATCTTGGAGAGGTCGAATGCGTTACGTATTCTGTCTTCCACGGCTTGTGAGAGGTCAAAGATAAGGCTCTGTACTAATGTTGGCAAGACTCTAAGATTGTAGGCCGTTTGAAGGGAAGATGCAAGAAGAGTTTGGTTCTATTAGCAGCCCAATATTCAGTTTCGAGATAGTTGATACATAGACCAAATGTACCAATGTGGTGAGGCCCGTTAAAACCATATTTTCCATCTCGCTTGTCACTTTGGTACGCGAATCTTCTATGAAGCCTTCATATGTCGCAACTGCTCTCACAGACCGCAAAGATAACTCCTGACTTGCATCTTCTGACATGCGATCACCGCGCCCATCCGCCTGCACAGCGATAGGACCATCCAATAATGCCACTAAAACGAATGTAAGAAAGAAACATCAGGATATAGAAATTCTAACACATACTAAGCTCTGCAATACTAAGCGCGGCCTTGGCAATTGTACGTTCTCTTTCGTCTTCCACATCCATCACCTGTGACACAGTTGCAGACAGTAACGAGTTCATTTCATCCGCATTTTCCTGCTTCTTGGGTTTCTTTTCTTCGTCAGCAGCCATCTCATTCATTTGCATTTGCAATCTGCGTGCTAATATTACGAAACGAGAGGTCCGGCGAAGTAGGTCGGATGCTTGGTGAAGCTTCTGTAACCGGGACACATTTGTCTGCAATGCCTCATAGGGGAAGTGTATTTTGTTCCGAAGCCTTCGTAGCGAAATAGAGTGAGAACAATAAAGCCAGGATTCAAGTAGAGAGAGGGCGTACTTGTCAACGGACGCGTCTAGATCATTCAAACCAGATCGAAGAGACGTGAGAGAGCCAGACAGACTATTCACGCTTGCAGTTTGGGACAGTAAGTCTTCATGATGGGCTGTAACCTGAAGAATATGAGTGCATGATAGTATGGTATGGCAAAGTCGCGAGGCACCAGAGTCTTGATCTGCTTTGCTACATCGTCTATCCCAAAGGTAAGCTTCGAGATAGCTACGGATACATCCTCCTTTGGTATAGGATCTACAGAAGACTTGTTGGTGGGGGTCTTTGCAGAAGGTTTGATATCGGAGGAGGGGGGATACGGTTCGCCAGCGAGTACTGCGTTAGCATAATCATTAGGGTCGAAGTGGGGATTCGCGAAGACGGCGTAGTCTGTTTATTCTTCAGAAATAAGAGATTGAAGTGAAGGAGTATAAGACGCGCATACCAGCCATTTGAAGACTGCAGTGCTACAGTTGATAGATTGAAGGTCAATCCAGAAAGCTAATGCCCTTCGCCTAAAGCCAATTGTCAACGATCTATAAATTCATGTGGGAAAGTCTGGCGGTTTAGTCTCCGTAGCTGACCTAATACACAGATAATAGTCAATGTGTTAGTTGCCTGCTACACTAACGTTAACATGTTCAACTTTTCTTCACCCCCTCCTCCCATTGAAACGGTATCTTCAGCTTTCCTTCACCTCCTAGTGAACATTACGCAAGAGAAGTTACAAGATGTACGTCCTTATATTACTTAACGAACCCATACGCTCATAGTCTTGATCTTTTCAGTGGGATGGAAATGGTTGGGTAGGTTATTTATTGGGACTCCAGTGCCAATGTTCTTCGATCCCAAGTCAATTATTAGACCCGCACGACAGGCCTTCCTTAGATGAAAAGGTAATGACGCTCGGGTATGAGGTGTTGATGGTGTGCGGTGCACTTTGAGGGCAACAAGTATCGATTCTAGCAGGAATGACATTATTGTGCATGTACAGCTTGAGCTGCACAAGAGTCTTCAGGAAAGCAAGATTCGCGCATGACTAATATTTATTATTTAAGTTAAGGTTGTCAATAAGCTGCTAAGTATTGGCTAAGTGTAAAACTCTAAGATTAACTAGTCTACTTGCTCTATTACTGACTACTACCCACTGATATTTCCGCAGAATCTCAGACTGCTCTGCTTCGTGTCAGCGTGCTTTCACTTCCTCCAGCGCACACATGATCGCTGTCTCACCGCTGAGCAAGCGCTATGCTGCGCGATGACAAGCCCTCGGCGCTTAGATCTGATGTCACCCGTTGGGGCCTGTGTCGCCCGCTCTATGATCCTCTATCACTCTGTCTTGATTTCTCACTCTCTCTTTGATTTCCAAGTATACCATCTCCTAGGACTGTCTCACCATTCCGGCCCATCTACATATCATCTCCCCTCCCGTGCTGCCTCGAGGCTTCTGTGCCCCTTCACATTTCTCACTGCGCTAGCTTTATAAACTCTTTCTGGGCCTGTGACTCGCTTCCACTCCAACACTTGTCCATTACGGAGCTTCCGTATTCCTGTCGTAAATGGCCTACAACTACTATCAGCGGAGTGTTCCAGGTTGGGGAACTAACCAAGTAATTACTCTCTATCTCCATCCCTCTCTCCACCTCCAAATTCATCCAACTCCTCCACCTACATCAGTTCCAATTCGGTCCACCCCCTGCACCGAGCTTTCAGCCTCAGCCGTCATGTAATTAAACTCATTTACATGCCCTGGTACACGAGGCACTGATACACTTATATACTAGGGGGAGGCATGGATTACTACCGTGCTCATGCTACAAGCCCTGACCCGTGAGCGTACTATGGCTAAGCCCATAAAGTCCTCCTTGAAGCCCTCACGGAGCACCTCTCTGATACCTGATCGTGGTAGATCCCTCTTCGATTATGCCTGGAATCGCGTTCGTGACCACGGAAGTGGGGCCCATGGCACTATAGGTGTCGGCGTCCATGAAGCCCGTCATTGGCATCGTCGGGCGTACGGCGGCATGGTATGTCCTATTTGCCTTGTAGTTGTACTCTTACTTACGTGCCCCAGGGCGAGCTAGAAATGATGTCTCCTACTGAAATCGGCCATGCAGCCGCATATGAAGCATATCGCACTTGGATACACAACAGTTCAATATATGAGCCTATAAGTGGCGATCTTGAGAGGCAGCGGGAGGGACTTACAGGCCTCGCCGTTGCAGAAGGTATTTGTGGATTAATTTTACTATTCACCATCTAAAGCATAGTGAACGCGCAGCGACACGGTTACTCCAATTTGCCAACCGCACCATGGACCGCTATGCCGGTATGGCTGCATCCGAAGCCGCAGCCCATACAGCTTCTGTAATCTTCTATGAGGTCAGTGTTGTCTCATAACATGTTGCGACACCCCTTATTCACTTCTTGCAGAGTCGGGGAGGTCACGACCATGAATATCGCTCTCGCTCTCGTCACCGTCGGGGGTCCTTCGATGAGCCTTACGCCTACGACGACGAACTGGCTTATCCACGAGGCAGGTCACATTCACGCCATCGCTCCCATTCTCGTCATAGCTCCTATGGTGGAGGTATGCCACCTTCTGTTGGCATGAGCATGGCAGGCACGCCGTATTCCTCATCTGGAGCCTTGCCTGGTGTTGCTCATAGTTTCCCTGGCGTTGCGCATAGTGGATATGGCGGACAAGGTGGTGCATACGGTTCTTACGGCTCATACGGTGCCGGTGGAGGTGGGATGGCAATGTCTGGTGGCGGTGTCTCTCCGTATCCCTCTCCTGGGATGCCTATTCCTAACACACCGTCGTACTCTGGAATGCCCATGGGAATGAGTCCATCTGCGTCTTTCCATGGGTCATACCCAAATGCTTCGGTTCCTATGGTTGTTCCCATGGGACATGGGCGAAGCCGGAGCTCTTCTTTCTCTTATCCACAGCAGCCATACATGGGTATTGCAACGAGTGGTACTTCTATGTCCATGCCACCAGGACAGACAATCATAATTCAGAAACCGAGGAAACACAGACATCGGCACCATCACCACAGCAGAGGCAGAAGCTCTGAACGTTACTGAGAAGTGTTTACCATTGCTAAACGAAGCAGAACGATGTTCATGTCGGTACAGTATGATCTTTGATATCGCTATGGGTTACGGATAATAATGTATGCTGGATAGCTGTACGAGGTAAGCAGTAATGTAATTGTATCTCCGTACTTACTTCGACTTGTATACTTCCTTTCATTTGTAAAGTACGCACCTATTTATGCACATCGCAAGGCAGTCTTGAGAGACTCTCGAGCTTGCACCTCCTTGCCACGCGGACATATCGGCCCGATGGAAGGACGGTATATTAAATAAGAATACACCAACATGATCAAGAGATGGATTACTGACATTCCAATCACTGCAATCATCCAATGACCAACTGCAACTGGTATCCCTTCAGCGACCATAAACCATTATATCGCACAAGGCTTTACGCCCACAATTGAATAATTTGTGCACAACAGTCTCAATGCTCCAAGCGTCTCCAAGGCTGTCCGAGGCCGTCGAGCACCATCGGAAACGTCGAAACGATGCAGTGCTCATCAACATCTTGGTGATCAGCGTATGCACGCCCCATCACATGCGCACCCCTGCTTGGCTATGCCTTGGATACCCCTTGCGTCGTGGTCGGCTAATTCGTCATTCATGTTTCAGGCCGCCGCTCGAGTATATAAACCTAGCGCCGCTTGTTGCTGAGTTCCCCGATAGGCTGGTCCTGATCCCACTCAACACTCAATTTGCGCCCGCTCACTTCAAGAGTTGTACTCTGAGAAATCCATATAAATTCTTTACATCATAACGACTTTTCCATCAAAAATTAACGACATGTCCGTTGTACGCACTCGCAAATTCTGCTGCTGCATCCCAGTGCGAGCTGGCGTTATCGTGAGTCTCTTTCTGTTATTGCTTCCAAAAATCAATATTAATAGTCTCCATAGCTCCTTTCCATCCTTGGTATGATAGGAGGAGGCGCAGTCACTGCTATCGCAATCATTAATCTTAAGAATCCCAACAATGGTATGTAGAATCGAATCCTTTCTCAATTCAAAACTGACTTTGTCGTTTTAGCTGGTGCGAAGACCGGTCTGATCATCCAAGTCATTGTTTATCTGCTATTGGCGGTCGTGTCTTTGTTCGGGTATGTTTTGACCGTAGTTGTATTTCAGCGCTTGTACTAAAATGCTCTACAGTCTCATTGGGGCCATCGCGAAGAAGCTTGGGATGGTGCGCCTGCACTTCGCCATCCTGACGATGCATCTTCTCTTCAGTATCGGTACCGGGATATACGCCATCTATTGCACCTTCAAGGATTCCACCAACTACATTCAGCAGTGTGTCAGCGGCTCCCTGGATCCGTCAATTATGAAGACCTGCAATGATGGTTCTTCTATCATGAAAGGGGTTGTGATCGGAATTTTCGTTCTTCTTTGGTTACTCGAACTCTGTAAGTTCGAAATATTCGCAGTCATTTTCTTCATCTACTAACATTTTCTTCCAGGGTTCTGCGTCATTGTGCACAACTATGGGGAACAGCTTAAGGACGAGATCAAGCACAGGAGTGTTGTTAAGGATACTGAAGCCTGGTAAACGGTCTCGTCGGTCTTCGGGCTACTCGCAGTCTCACACCCACATTCGTTATCCAAAGTTGTCCGAAGTGTGTATGTATGTACGTTATTTAATATGGATCATTTGAGCTGTGATCTCGGGCGCTATGATTGGCATTCATTCTTGATATTCATTGCAAAAAGGTAACTTTTACTCCGTAACGAACACATATTCCATATATAATTGCATGGCTGTCGATTTGCTCGCATTCGAAAAAGCTGAAAGTCTGAAGATCTGACCATTCGAAAATTCGGCTACGCATTGTAGCAAAGAACTTCGTATTCCTGTGAACATATATCAATAAAACTGAGAACCTCAGAAAGATTGTTGACTATCTACCTCGACATTCTTTTCTTTGCCGCCGTAAGGGATGAAGGCACCTGGATATGGCCATCTTTAATCACTGCCATGACAGCTCGATGAACACCGACGACAAACCATCTAGTTTTGCACTGGCTTTCCCCGGGTGCATCGCACCTTTGTGCGCAGCCTTCGCAACATACAGCGGGGTTCCGTCATTCTCTCTGCCACCTTCAACCGGCTTATAGCCAAGGGCAGAAACATTCAGCTTGCCACGCGCAGGCACCCAGCGCAAGCCTCGCATGTCCCCTACAAGAATTTCGTATGTTGCAATCTGTAAATAAACGATATTAAATTGGGAATAGCGGTGCACTATTATCATTCTTACGTGGATTTCTTCGTGTTTATATCCAATGACCGCTCCTTTCTCGAAGGCATCGGAAGCTTTACCAACCTCTATTGTCGCGTGTGAGTAAACTATTAGCTGATAACCACAAGAAAGAAAAAAAGTACGAACGAATGCCGCCCTGCATATTTTTAAAGAATGAGGAAAATAAATGTGAGGAATAAATCTTTTTTCACCTCGAAGTATGCCCTGCAGATATAAAGCGTCCAGGAATGCTCCTTTCCGACCTCGATGGCTCCCTGAGGGATGTTCTTTCCTTCATTTAAGATCCAAGTTGCAGGACCAGTGGGACCGTTGCGATGGAACTGGTCTGTTCGGGCCTTCGCCTCGTTGACCCAGTTTTGAAGGGCCCATGTATGAGCTTTTTTCTACGCTTCGGAAATCAGGCATGACAAAAGAACGACGAACAAGTGTCGCGGACCTCTTCCCCGCTCTTTTCATGCTCCTTGAAGGCGAAGTAACCGCCAGCAAGTAGAGCCACTCCAGCAGCTAACCCACCCCCAATCTATAATATGATGTAAATAACGCATTGCCCGCGGTGAAAGTCGATAAAATAAGCACCTCAAGTTGCTTCTTTCGTTCGTCATCAAGGTCATACCAGTGTTTCTTTGTTTCTTCATGAGGGATATGCGGTTTCTCATCAGATGAAGGTTGATGATAACCTAGATTGATTGGTTAAACAACGACGGAATTCAAAGTTAGAGCACCGAGCGCTCAATGATATACCTCCTTGAGGTTGTCCGTATGGTGGTGGATGCTGGCTAACGTGTTGCTGTTGCTGATGGTACTCGGGCTGGTGGTGATCCCCAGGATCCCCATCGCTGAGGCGACCCCACAGAGCAGGGGTAATCGGGGGAGTCCAGTCAGACTGACAGCAGCAAGTTGGCGAAAGTAGAGAAGCTCATCGATCCATATGTTTACCTGGGATGTATGGGGTTGAATATTCTTATATTTATGACCTAAATAGCACAATTTAGCCATCTTCACTTGCGAGTATAGCACGGAAGAAGACAGCAAGTACCTTCATATTCAACAACATCGCCGTGGTTGTAATTTGTGCCTGGCTCCCAGAATTGAACCATCATAAGTCAATGTATTCGGATATGCAATAGGGCGAAGAGGTGTAGATTGGTGGATGAATCCAAGTTGCGAACGTTCAGCATCATCAACACGTTTGAACCTTTATACTGGAGCGGTGATATGTATCTGCACAATCGATAGAGAATTGGGCGATGAAGCAGATCGCACCAGATGAGCATTGACGGAACATGCCAGTGTCCAAGTGACTTAGAAGTGGGCTAAGAACGCTGCTACAGCGTGTATCGCAAAAATATCGGTCCAAAACATGGCGAATGTGAAGTATCTAGGTGTTGAGATCACTGTCTGTCTATTGCTAAAGATCTTATGAGCACAAGGATACAGATTAAATTGCCTATTTTCCAATGTTGTGGGAGCCATCTCTACGGATTAGCGAGTCAGCAATGCAAAGCGTGTAGCGGGCGCAGAGGTCAAATCTGTGCAAAAGCTCAACGCTACATATTGGAAACTCGGAGTATTCGATATCGAGCAACTTAGCGACGAGCAATCCTGATAAGATCCTGATGTAGGTAGGCCAGTGTACGCGTTCGTTCAGTCATTAAATTCGCATTGATAATCTGACGTTTGGAGGTTCGATTGTGCCAAGTTGAATCCTCTGCCTGAGGTTACCAGAGTTCTCAGTCTAGTCAACAGTCAACTCTGTGTTTTGGGGACGCGCTTATGACGAGAGCCGTCACGCATTGCTGACGGTGTCACGAACAGTCACGGCCGCCCCAAGCGTACAGAGGTCCTGCTACCGGGTTTCCGAACTACATTCACTTCTGTCCTCTGGGCTTAGGCACTCGTCGCTCTAGGCAAAACCCAATCTTTTCTCCCAATTGAAGACCAACCACAATGTCTGGAGCAGCAAGTTCCGCCGGAGCCTCGAAATTCCAGGCGTTTATGAACCACCCCGCAGGTGAATTCGGAAACTATAAATTGTTGATTCTGCCTCTCATATTCTTACCTATCAACAGGACCCAAGACCGTTTTCTTCTGGGCACCTCTGATGAAATGGTGTCTTGTGGCTGCTGGGGTTAAGGACTTGTCTCGTCCAGCTGACAAGCTGAGTGTCTCGCAGAACGTTGGTGCGTGCCGCGAAGAAACTCCTTCCTAGTAAACGAGAGTTCTTATGCAAGCGTCTTATAGCCTTAGCTGCGACTGGTTTTATCTGGGTACGATACTCCTTGGTCATCACTCCCATAAACTACAGCTTGGCTGCTGTGCGTCAATTTCTCGGTGCTGTCGTTGGCTTCCCTCATATTTTTGTGTTTAGGTCAACTTCTTCGTCGGTCTTTCGGGGTTGACGCAACTTGGCCGCATCGCAAAGTATGTACGATTTCAATGATTTGTTGACTTTATTCTTAGACAAATCCCACAGCTATCGGATGAACAACCCAGAGGCAGTAGCAAAGTCGTCATAGATTTGACTACTACGTTCCATGTATTCTCTTGATATCCATAATATACACAGCACTTTACACAATACACAAGTTGAACTGGAAGATGTATCGCAATGCTCTCTGATCCAACGCAAATAAAAGTCTAATTTAAAGTATTCCGCGACACTGCTCATCTCGACTTGGATTTACTTGATTGAGCCTTGGCTTTACGTGGTGATTGGCTTCTTCGCCCTGCATCAGCTTCATCTGCTTCCCCCCTTCCTCCTCCTGCATTGCCCTGAACAGCGCTCTTCGCCATATTCCACCAACTATTTTCTCCGAAAACTCGATCTGCAGTTGTAAAAATACCCTGCATAATTTGCTGTACATCCGCCTGCTGATTAGCGGGTCCTGCTCCATTTTCCTGGTACTGCCATTCTCGTTGACGCTCGAATGACTCCCATGGCTTCGGTCGTCTTGTTCCCGTCTTCGAACGTGACGTCCGTGGTTTAGACTGAGCCCTAGAACTCCCTGCGGCATTCTGACTTTCACCATTGATCATGTCCAGTATGAATCCCCCGAGATTCGACACGATGCCGTAACTTCCCATCGCGTTGTTCCCATACCCATTTCCCATACACCAACTTGCACCTGCAATCAAGGCGGTAAAGATGGTACCCCACTTGACAAACCAGATGCTGGTCCGGAACATCCAGCTAGTAGTTCGATAGAGACTTGCAAGGGCAAGATAGGCGGCAAGGACGCTGATGAGCGGGGGAATAATGGTCTGTGCATTCCACTGAAGCGGGTTTGTTGAAGCCAGAGATGTGATGAGATTGAAGAGCGCGGTGAAGAGCGCAAGGGAATGAGACAAGAGATGGATGATAAAGGCGTAGAGGGGCGATGGGAGTGTGTCTGATAGATACTCCAGTATAGGATCAAGGAAAGAAGGTAAATCGATATCAGTGGGAAGCATATTGGCTAGGAGGTTAGCTAGCTTAAGGCCAGCTCCTAGTTTCGCTAATTTGCCACAACCGCGGGACAGGCGTGGACGTTGTATGCAGAGGAAACAGAGGCTGACGGTGTCACGTCGCACAGAACACGTCGTTCACGTGTCGGGAATGCAAATCGGGCGAGGTCCATGGAAGTCCACGGTCATAGCGGAAGTCCACGGGTGTCGACGGCAAGTCCATGGCGTGAGTCCATGACACATATGCACAAGCAAAGTGACGACAACCTGTGACATCTCGCGATCAAATGATGTATTCTAGTGTGACATTCCCAGCCTTGTCCCTTGATGCTCTCGAAAAGGAGAGCAGAAAATGGGGTGCATTGTAGTTTAGCCAATGGGAAGCCGTCGGAAGCTCGGCCTGGCGCCGTTGCAATTCTCGATCTTCCTTTTCGGGAGGGTTTTTGCCTCGCCGAAGAAATGCAATAAAATTACAGCCAGCGGCGACGTCAAATACATATCAACAAGCCGCTGTATAAGTTCCCTCTAGAACCAGACTCTCATCTCATCCTCTTGACACTACCACCTTATCTATTCCCGCCTTTGTGTCTGCTTGTCCTTCCGTACTCCTGTCCTCTATAATGTCTTTGAAAAGGAAACTGGAGGACGACAGCGACGATATTACTCCCAGCGTATGCCTGACCTACTTCCTATCCCCCTGTTGCTCAACGCTCACACCTTGCATTACAGAATAATAAGCAGCTGAAGCTTGTCCCCTTTCCTAACTTCGAGCCTGACAACGATGCAGTCATGTCTGAGGCGGAGCCTCTCTACACTGATGTTCACCCGACCCGCTTTCCCTCCAATGCCAGTTCAACATCGAACGTATCGACCTCTCCATTGACCAATTCCCGTACGCGACGTGTACTTATTTCCAGACAGCTAATCTTTTACTTATACGTCTTTTATAGCCTCATATCCGACGTTCGATCTCTATCCACTCCCCTTCTTCAGCGAGGATGGCTCGGTAGACCCTAACTCTCACAACTACTCACATTATTCCGCCCAATCTCCCCCTTCTCCCAGTGTTGGCCTCCTCCAACCAAGAAGTGCTTTTACACATCATGGGTAGGTCATTCCGTCTGATTTTCTCGGATTAATTCCGTCCTCCCAACTTTGGCTGATTTTCTCTTACCATCCTCATAATTTGTGCTAATATAACAGGTCCGGTTGTCAACAAATACCCAAGCTTCGAGTCGCGTGCGCAGCGGCCCCCAACGGGCAGAGAACTATGTGGAGCTTCTGCGAACAATGTGGCGCGATTTCCATGGTCGAAAGCTTCGATTGAACTTGGCCAAACTTGTCGATCTATCCACGGCGGGCTCCTCGACGATTCGTGCGTCCTCAAGAAAAAACCCTTGACCGGGCCGACATGGTGTATTGCCACTTCCTTTCTATTCACCGACTTGCTATGATTCACCTTTTCTTATGGTTATTATTGTTTCTCACCTATTACTGTACTATCTCCCATTCCCATTTCGACCTGGCAATCATTCTTTTGGATCGACGGCCGACCACACCAGCGACTCACCACATGGTCTTGTATACGACGGCCCGCTTCCTTGAACGCGAACGACGCTACCGCCCCCGATTACATCCCTACCTCTCCCTATCTCTATATCTCCCGACCTCGACTTCCAACCTCCTACCCCTCCCATCTTCTCTACCTCTGCCATCCCCTGCCTCTCCCTTATGCTCCTTGGCAACACCATCGTCTCTACATTATTCCTACATCCTCCCGTGCACCGACATATACGCCTCATACGATCCCTTCGTTCTATTAGGTCAACAGAAAATAACAGGATGGTAGAACATACTTCTTGGACCACTCTGCTTCTCTCCGCGTCTCAGCTGTGTCTGTACATATAAAACAGATTCCTCGTAGTTGTCTATATTTATATGTATTCCAAGGCAGCACGCCTAACTCCATTAACACTGTTCGAAGTCCACAAAATTTTCTGAGTATTTCCGCTTGTATGGTAACGTTCGCTTGCGTACATGAAGTTGTGCCACGAACGTAAGTGTTGGTCCCGACTCTCCAGTCAACTGAGGTCTGCATGATCACCTCCTTGGGAATTGTTAGGAACTACTATATTCTATGATAAATATGCAATCTCTACTGTGCATGTATTGAATACATGTTGCATAGATATATACCACCGACCGGATCTCTCAGCTTCCATTCTGCTGTGGCGGCCACGGGAGGCGCGGCCCATCGCGAGCTTATGGGGTCCTGCATTTTGCCAGGTGGAAGTGGATTGATGGATGGTGATTAGTTGCTAGGACCTCCGAATACCCCTCTTAGAGGTATGCTCTAATCTCGAGGGCGAGTTATCCAGGTGATTTATTCCCACACCACATTCCCACGATGTTTTTATGTCAAATTCGTACGTTTCTAGTGGTTTGCAGTCGGTCATGAAAAAAGTTGCCAAAATGTGGAATTCTTATCCGGATTTTGGCCCAGGCCAGGGGGATACATGGTCTCTCAGAGCGAAGATTTTATCCAGACTAGGAACTGACATATGAGAGGTTTCAGGGGCCCTAGTTTGCTTCCGGCTACAACGTATGCAAAGATACTGTGAACGCGTTTTGCAAGCTGCAATCTGCTCACTTTCCAAACTTGAATACTAGGAAATCAAGCGCCGAACAACGAAGGCTGATGTTCTCGATATCGGCCCGTTGTCGCCATTGTTGGCATCCTGTCTCCTGTGTCCCTACAATTCACGCGCTTCACCGCCAACCTCAAGCCCAACACTGATGAATCTTGGTTCATAGATTTAGGTCACAGGTAAGTCCCTTCACAAACCTCTATTGAATAGTCGGATCACAGCAATAACATATTATACTCCTTACAGCAACAGCAATACTAAGACCATGGAGTAACAAGAAATTGTGAGATAATGCATCTCACAGATCATACCTAAGTCATGCCCGTGCTGGACACACACGCTTATCCACCTATACTCCGCCTCTAAGCCAGTTACACTGTGTCTCAGACGCCAGTAGAAACACTTCCGATAGTGCTGCAGCTAAGTAAGCAAGCATCGTCCGAGTTATCGGTAGGAGTGCGACGGTGGAGGATGTATCCTCGAACATGTACCCGTCAGTACTTCAACCAAGGTGAGCTCGGGACTTGTTCATTCCCGTCT
>JASFDH010001590.1:0-14068 GCA_036937195.1 Nidularia pulvinata
TTGGCAAGCGGCACACGCAGACATAAGCGAATAGACCACAGAGCTGCATTCGCAGCTATTATTCGCCTGGTTTGCCGATGGTCCAAGGTAGTGACTCTGTCCCGGTAACGGGGGAACTTCGAAATCTACTCAAGTTGTTGAATAAGAATCGTTGGGGATGCCACAGGTGTTTTCCTATTACCTCCACCGTTACATTGCGCTTGCAAGTAGGCTGCAACCAAGCAGGGGCTCTGGCCCTTGGAATTGAATGTCTGTTAGAGTAGGCAACGACGACGGGAGGAGGAATTAAATTTAGAAAAAAAGACTATCACGGAGTGGAGGTGCTTACCCACTGATAAGTCACTGCGCAGGTGATATTAGCAGAGGGATCTGCTCTGCTGAGCAACAACGAAACTGAGAAGGGAAGTAAGACCTGGTTAAGAGTCCTCGCTAAACGAACGAGTTTCATGAATACTAGTGAGATGAAAGGAAGTACACTAGATCAGCCTTTGCATTAGTTCTCGGGATGAATAATCCCTGATAAATATAAGATCGATCACAAGACAGTCCAGGACAACTGACACGATTATTGAAGGTACGGTCCATCCGATGTGTTTGTACATGGGTGTGGGATCCCTGTGGTGTCAAGGTTCTTGGAAGACCCGGCTCCTGTCCCATTTTGGCAGCAGCTTAATGAACTCGGAAGAGGCGCCCAGACCTGAGAGGCCTTCTATAGCTATTTTTTTCCTCAGAGCTGTGTACCTAGCAGAGTACTCACATGTCACAAGCTCCTAAGTAAGGCATTCATTCATCCTTCACATCACCGCTATGGAGGGAAGAGCAAAAGTGATGGCGAAGGGTGATTAGATGGCTTCATGCTCATCCTATCCACATGGTGTCGAGCTTCCTTGTTATCTGGGTCTTATAATTGGAACGGAAGTACGGGTTTGGGACGTGAACAGGTCCAGGAAGTACAAAATGTTGAAGAAATGATAAAGCACACACGAATATATATATATATATTAATCCCCTCCTCTCAGATCTCGGCGGCACCTGTATATCCGCGAGGAGCTTGAGAGCCGAATGGGGATGCCGTTTCCAAAGACCTTCGACTCGTCGGACCTGTCGTATAGAAGCCAGAGGTAGTAGGGGAAGCCGGATATGTGCTTGTATCTGACTCCTATATTGGCGGCTCATATTTTAGAAAATAATGTTGACTGAGAGATGCAATTAGCTCACATAAAGATACGGAGTCTGTCCAGTTGACATGGGTGATGGACCATCGCGCAAGGTAGGCGTCTGTTGCATGAGAGGAGGAGCAGAAGAACGTCCGTCGTCGAAGTCCTTTGCTCGCTGTTTTCGTCCCCGTATGATGAACCAGAATACGAGGAGCGCTATTATAGCTACGAGAACTAGTCCACCGACAACCCCACCTGCAATAGCGCCTGCGTTTGAATGACTCGAACTAACAGCACTCGTCGTTGTGACGAGCGCTGAAGTTGTCGGAAGAGTCGTTAATGATGAACTTGTACTGCTGGAGGCCAGCGAGGACGATGCAGAGCCTGAAGATGTGGTCGTCTGCAGCAGGCCTGGATAAATATTAAATCACATTGCATCAGTTGAATTACAAGTGCTGGAAGTACGAACTGCTTTGAGCCACGAGAGCATCAAAATTATTGTTCGTCTTAAGATGGCAATTATTTAGTGGGAAAAATGTGAAGAAAAGGAGAGTCACTGACCAAAGTAACATTGAGATATGCCCAAGTTGGCACTACGGTGCTAGCAGGGATTGGTTTCGGAAATCTTAAAAAACCAAAATAAATTATCCATGGCGTTCATAAAAAGAGGTACACTCACACTGTGAGTTCTATCGTAGGACAATTCATTGTCCAGTTCGTCCAAGTCGTAAATGTGCGATTTTGACATCCCCCACAAGCACTGATCATAGAGTACGTCACACTACTACACATGCAAGGCGAAGCAATTGCGAATGTCGGAGGAAGATAGTGATTGTTCACTGGTATGGAATCAACTTCGAATGCTGGATAGCGGATGTACGGTTTAGGTCAATAATTGCGGAAAGCAATAAGCAACGACGAACGGGTGTCAGAACATTGGCTCTCCAGATATGCAGCAACCAGACAAGGAGTCTGCATAAGAGAATTTACCGACTGTAACTCTGTGAGTAACGGGATGGTCTATCGTCAGAGTTGAATCACGCACCCATTGATACGAAGGAATGCACTGGGTGACATTAGATGATTGTGCATTCACGTTGAGCACCGTCGCCAACAGTACGAATGTTATCCAGAGGATGTTCCATGGCATAATTGACGGATTCTGTATAGACGAGCCTGGGGATACCATCATGTCGTTCTATCTCCTACACGCGCAAGATATATCGAGGCATGGGACGGAGAAGAAGCAATTCAGCAGGTGCACCGGTACGACGGTCTGCAAGGGTGCCGCATAAAGCCGTTTGTTCCACGCTAGGCTCGAGGCTGTACATTATTATCAACACCATCAAAAGCAAGCGCTCACTGCAACTAGTGATTTGGAATATGATCTACCCAACATCTACCGTCACATCACGTCACAGACCTTCTTTTCTCGGAAAGGACTAATAAACCTGAAGTTGATGTACGTAAGATGCAATCTTGAACGAATGCTCGATCCAGGCTTGTCCTCACGTCTCATGAATAATCATGTAGACCATAGTAAGTACAAGCGTAATATAAGAACCGAGTGCATAAGGCACAAGATGGGATAAATTATACTTAGACGTCCTCCACAGAGAAAGCAGATCGATATGCGTATATATATGTCCCATTGGGCAGCGAATTTCCATTTATCATTCTGTATTTCAGAGCTCTGGAGCACCAGTATACCGAGGGCCAGGATGTACGCTGGGCTGGCTGGTACCAGTGAACGCAGGCGTAATGGTGCGGTTCTGCAGGTCTGGATGCGGCGACGGAGAGCTGAACGTTGTCATTGACGAAGGGAATGTACTCGGATCCGAGGGATTCTAGACCAACTAATTAGCTCAGCACTTCTGACGCTCAACAGGAAACTAACGTATAGTTTAGGAGTCCCGACAGGTCCATAGCCACTTGTCGTATCACTGTATCCCATAGGAGGGGGCGGAGATGCCCCATAAGCTTGAGATGGCGCCATCTGCGGTGCACGACGACGACGCAACAGGAAGAATACGAGCCCAGCAACCAACGCGAGGAATACAATTCCTCCTATCACGCCGCCGGCAATGGCGCCTGCATTGGAACTCTTCTTGGAGCCTCCGCTAGTATTAGTCTGGGTAGTAAACGCTCCCGAGGACGTTGAAGAAGCTGAAGGAACATTTGTAGATTCCGGAGGATTCGTAGCTGATGAAGCAATCTGCTCAGCTCTTGTTGATTATATTGTGCTAAATACTCACAAGCATCGAGCGCTGCAGCTGTGGCATTAAAAATACCGCCCCCCTACAGAAGACAATTGGCAAAAGCAGTTCATTAGTTTACTGACATTGCTTACAGTAATGACATTAAGATAAGCGTAGTGAGGAACAGCGGTGCCAAGTGGAATGTCACGAGGGTATCTACGGCGTATGTTAGGGAAATGCAGAGGTAAAGAAGTACCAACTTTTACTCACATTGACGGATATACAGTTGAACAGTTGACAGAGTAAGCAGACCAACTGTATCAATAATCACAGGAAGAAATGAGATGGGATTCTCTATTCGGCTATTAGATAAGATACGCACCCTATCCACATGCCATCTTGACAAGCCGCGCATGCACTCAACATTGAATAGAACACTGTGCTGCAACGGCACGCATTTGCCGCATCTAGCGTAGGTCCCTTATAGTCGGCATCGGCGGGCAGAGCAGGAATCGTAAACACTGTTCGAGATTATGAATTGTACGCCTAGCTCAGCATAAGAACGAACTAACCGCCAGCATTGCATACCCCACCGAGTACTGAAGCGACTTGACAAGGACTCTGGCCAAGGTTGTTGTAGCTCTACTCGAGTTATAAGTTGAAATCAGTATACTTTTAAGATTAAAAAATGATAGCAATCGGGTGACTGACCCAGTTATAAATCGACGTATTACTTATGCAAGTGGCCGGAGTAACGCTACTCTGAGCAGCAACAGTCGAAAGACCTCCAAGGACTACAGCGGCAAATGCCCACATCATTGTCAGAACTTTGTGGTGAAGGTTGGGAGCAGGAGAGCTAGGGAAAGACCAAGAGCGGGCGTCAAGTCAAGAGGCCGTGCTGGACGCAAAAGTAGACAAACCCGCCACTCACAAGTCATAAGGCCGGCGCCAGGAACCGCAGAAAGACCCTTAAGCATACTGTCAATCAGTTTGAGAATTTGACGCCTGCCAGATAAGATCTTGATGGATATGTACGAGCCAAGCGCCAAAGCAGAGAGGAGGTGCTTTTGTCTTTTTGTGTGACTGGAGTGTGAACTTGATTCTCAGTATAGGAGATGCACAGGATGCCTTGAGAAGAACAGATCGAAGGAACGAGGAAGGTAGCTTTTTCCTTTGAGCATGTAGTGCGAAGATTGGCTAGTCCTTTCCTGGACCTCCCTGTCGCGTACGTTGATGGCAAATAACTTACACCGGATTACATAATATCACGTTGAAACAACGCTGCTCTCCGGCCCCCTCCGCCATCTCCTCCTTGCACCTCGGAAATCCGGGTACACCGGGAGAAAATGCGGTAGGAGTAACTAAGTGTGTATCAGACGTGAGACAGTCTTTTGGCGGTCCTTCGCATACCATCACTCCTTCGCACACTGCCGAATTTCTTCGTCAGTTATTGGCCAATCCCTTAGATATTTGGCATGATTATTCTAGCCTATTAAATACATCTTTGCACCAAGTTTCATAATTTTATACCAGTTTATGATCGAGATACATCGGCCATTATGGCAAAATCAATAAGATCACCTTGATGTGAACAATTTATGTCGCAAGTTTCTCAGCCAAAAGAGAAGATATGCAATCTAAATAAATTCTAATGTACAGAGAAGATCTAGGCCTATAATTTAACCCAAGAATTAAGTGAATTGGGTAGGAATTAGAAGAGGAATTGAGGGAGAGCACATGAAGGCCCAAAGGTGTGACATCAATAAGCTGTGTTGGACTCCCTCTCACCAAACTTGTCCCTTTCCCACCCGCTGCTCTCATCCAACCTGCTTCTTCTTCTCTTCCAAGATTCTATTTAGAGGATAGAGGTAATATGGAAGGAGATGCAAGCTGAACATGCAAAGGTAGTGGAGGAGTGGAAGGTGTGTTGTAGAGCTGTTGGAGGCTGGGACTCACAAAAAGGACTTGTCAAGAAAGCCAAAGTGGGGTGTGAAGCCAAAGCCATTAAAAGTTGGGGAGGAGGAGGAGCCGGACGGTGATGAAAACAATGAGAGCAATGGTGAAGATGATGAGAGCAATGAGGATGAGTAGTGGGCGCACCGTGAGAATGCATCAGTAACACCAGTCACAGGTGTGCGAAGGAGTGATTTTGGTCATTTTTTGGGCCTCTTTGCCATTCAACAAAATTTAATACTTTAATCTCTTCATTCCTTTATAATTTTTAGATATTTCAATTTATAGGAACACAAAGAACATTTCTCTCTCCTCAGAATAATTAATTTCATTGTTTTTCATTTATTGTGCAGGAAATACAATCATGTGTGCGAAGGACCGCCAAAAGTCTGTATGCAGTGGCGAAGCCTGCCAGTGCAAGCTTCACCTTCAGCTCAGCAGATTTATTTATAACCGCGACGTTATTAGGAAATTATCATAAGTTTCTAAAATAGAACGAACAGTTCGGCTCCAAGGAAAACAAGAAACTCATGCCAGCGAATAGTATTATTCTACACTGCTGCTTTCGCTCGACTCAGGAGTATTATCGACCATCCCGTGAACAGTCTGATTGTTCTGACCGGGCTCGCGGTTCTGGGAAGGCCGCGCTAGGGATTTTCGAGGCTCGAGCTTGAATCTTTGCTTCGCCTTCGCCTGGTGCTTCTTGAACTTGAGCTTGCACTTGGCGCAGATGGTGCTTGATAGTGGGATCACGCGGTGGCAAGTCTTGTTTACACATTTATGCTGGAGGAGTATCATCAGATGGCGTGCATAGATAATGGATGTGGGTGAAAAACATACAGTTTGAGATTGCTCAAGGTCATCGCCTTCCTGAGAAGAAGCATCAGCATATGACGTTCCTAACGAGTTCGTGGATGCTTCAGGCCCCTGAGCTGCAACTGGAGCACTCGGGTGTGTTGTTCCTTCCGCCGTCGATGCCGAAGACGCAATCGAGGCAGCCCGCGGCTGGCTCTGTTGATATAATTCCTGCCATCCATCAACCACCTTCCTGCGTTTTTTCTTCTTTGAAATTGTGATCAGAAGCCACCATGAAGCGAAGGCAGGGAAGGGAAAAAATCACCGCATACTCTTCAGGATTCAAGTAATGGCTAAAACCGCCGAATTTTGTAGGTTCAACTGGAGCAATATCCTTATGAGAAACTTTCCGAGTAGTGGGCTTGGTGCTTGCAGGGGCAGTCGGCAGTATATTAGTGGAGCTCGTAGGGGCGTATGTGACAGGATATGTCCTAAGTGCTGGAAGAGCGGAACAAGTTCCTGGAGGAGGGTAGGTTCCAGCAGGAGGTAGGGGGTACGTTCCTGGAGGATATGTCCCCGGGGGAACAGATCCACTTATAAGAGGATACCCAGTAGAGGGCTGACCGTATGGGCTGGGCATGTATTGCGGATGCATATACGAATATCCAGGAGGAGGCATAGGTTGATATCCATACGGCTGATACGGATATGGGAGAGGTACCGGATAAGATGACGACGAAGGTGCGCCTGAAGGAGGTGGAGGCATGCCGTAGGGAGGCATCCCATAAGGCGAGGGCACGTAATATTGGTACGGGTACTGAAGAGGTATATGTGGCAGATATCCATACGCGCCTTGTGCTGTGGGATCAGGCACCGCAGATGGAGCAGGTTTCTCCTTCGCTCTGCTCTTTCGCTTGGCCTTCATCTTATCTTGTGCTGGTTCAACTGGGGCAGGTGCAGGTGCCGTTGTAGCAGGTGCCGTTGTAGCAGGTGCAGGTGCCGTTGTAGCAGGTGCAGGTGTTGTTGTAGCAGGTGCAGGTGCCGTTATAACACTTGCAGGTGCCGTTGTAACAGTTGCAGTTGCCGTTGTAGCAGGTGCAGACACAGATGTGCTCCCCGTCGTAGCTGTTGCTGGCGAATGTCTCCGTCGGTAGTGGTAAGTAGCTGACTCAGAAAGGGTGCTAGTCGACCCAAAGGTACTGTTGGGTTCTGTATTGCTGGAATTCGTCTCTCCTATATTCTGCTTTCTTGAAGGCGGCTGATATACAAACGGTGTCGACGTAGGGATGGTCGGTGTGTGGATGGGACCAGGTGCAGAATGCTGTGTAGCCGCTGTTCTGACGGCGCTCTCTATCTGCCAGTCCAAGAGCACAAGTTAGTATCTCGAAGCAGAGTACACGGTAGCGGAACTAACACACTTGAGTATCATTTGGTAGTAGTAGATCGGTGAATGCATCCACCGACAGATGCGGGTTCTTCGCGATGATACGTCCAATGGCAGAGGTAGTCGATTGCGGCTTGTAGGCACGGAAGGCAAGAGGGTCATCCAAAGTCACAAGGTTGGCTGTCGACGAGATGGGGGTGACTGGTTTAGTTGCACTGGAGAGGGTAGGAATAGGCGGAGTATTAGTAGATGATGGTGAGGGTCCGGCAGAGGCAGAGGCGTTGGTATCTTTGTCAGAAAGACCAATTTGAGGAGAGGGGTCGTTATCGTCAAAGGCATACTCGTTGTGATCGTCGTGCCCCGCATCTACGTTATGCCCCGCATCTACGTCGGCGGCTGGCGCATCCATGTCAACATCGTCATCTTCATCCTCTTCGTCCTCACTCTCCTGCTCTTCCTCTGCATTTTTATCGTGTGAGGGCTGACCCTGCTGGTGCTCACGCATATCTTGTCCCTGGACGTTCACCATCTGCGGATGCTGTACCATCGTCACCATTCCTACTGTCACCTCGCCCTGCCCTTCTACCAAGTGCGCTGGTAGCGTATCTGACTTCTCTCCCCGCGTCGCCTTCTGCACCTGATTGACATAGAGCCGTTTCCGATGTTCCTTTGTCCTACAATCCTCGCAGTTCCGCCAACGAATCCCCGGCGCGAGCAGGTTTTGACATTCCGCTGAGGCACAGGCATCATGTAGTAGTTTCACCTGTGTTGCAAGCAAGTAAGGAAGAGAACCAACGCAAGATAAAGGAGAACGAACACTGTGGGAAAAAATGATACCACTAACGGGCTGTTTTCCTAACTCCTTAGGCTCACTCGTGAATAGTTGATTCTTTGGCGCTCCGTTTACCGACCCATCGACAGCCTCTTCAACCTCTTGGACTTTCTTCGTTCTTTTCTTCCTCGCCTTTTTCCCCTTCTCTCCCCCATTTACCTGTCGCTCACCTGCCCCCGCTCCCCCATCCTCCATAACAAATCCACTGCCTTCCGCGAACTCCTCCAGGCTGTCCACCGCATCCGCATGCTCCGCAGGACCCTCCACCTTCACCACCTTCTCCCGCACACGCTTCAGCTTTGAGTGATATCGGTTCTGTAGCCGATGCTGCTCGCACCGCTTGTAGCGATAGAAACCGGGAAGAATTTTGTGACAATGCGAGACAGTGCACATGCGTGCAGGGAGTGGTGGATGCGAACCTGAACAGGGAGGCGTTAGTGTTGGTTTGGAGGCTGTTTGTGGAGGACAGACGATTCACCCATAAGCAACGGATTATTTAGATGTGGGTACGGGGAATGGGAAAGTGGGGTATCGATTGCGCTAGGAAGGTGCATCACCTGCCCTGGCGCTCCTTGTTTGATCAACTGCACGCTAGCCGGGTCCACACCTTCAGTTATCGCGCTGTCAGCTTCGAGCATAAAGCAATACGTAAACGACGTACCTTCCGAGACTGTTTGCCCAGAAACAGCTGGAGAGCCGACAGGACCTCCCGTTTTAGTGGCGAGAGTTGTGAGGACGGACTGCGGGAGAGGCACCTGCTCGTCAATGATGGAGAGCTCCCATTCGCGCATTTCGTCTGGGCATTCCGCAAGGGACTAGGGAGGAAAGATCATTAGAATACTACTTTTATTACTTCTATGAGAGAAGAGGAAGGAGAGCAGAGCAGCAAGATTGTAAAGAAAACAAAGGCCATTCCACACTGGGATGAGGAATTTTGTTGGGGTAAAATGGAGTATTCCTCCAATGAATCAGAGGAAGAACCGAAAATGTTTCTTCAAAGAATTCGAGTAGAGTCTGGGTCCACAGGTAAACACAATAGCAATAAATGATAAGGACGCATACAGCGAAGAACAATATCAAGTTTGAGTGGAGGACGCTCAAGGATGGAAAGGCTCCATCTCGAGCAAAGAGCACTACACGAGATAAAAGAAGTTGAAGTAAAATGCCCACCTTCTCCCCTCTCGCCTTCCGCTTTTCATCCTCCACATTCCTCAGCGCCGTCATCTCTCTGTCAAATGCCTCGCGCTCGAGCTTCCACTTGGCGCGTTTGGTAATGCCATATGTACGGTAGCGCGTTCGGCAGGTAGGGCACATTTTGTATGCGTATGAACCTAGTAGGGGAAGATAAAGAGTTCTTTTAGTTGGCGGGTAGGAATTAGGAACAGGAGAGTACACATACCGGGTATGACATTCTTGCATCCTTTGACGGAGCAATATCTCGCGAGAGTGTCGGGATCTACGGTGCTTTCATCGTGTTCTTCGTTCGCTCCCGCACTTGATGAGTTAACCTGTGGTTCATTTGCGTTCGAGGTCGAGGTCGCATTGCTTGAAGGTGCAGCAGGTGCCTGGGCTTGAGGCTGAGCCGAAGACTCCACTTGAGCGTGCGCTAACAGGCTTGACGAATCGGCGCCCTGCAAGCTCGCTAGAACCTCATGTTCCTCCATCTCGTCGTCTGCCCGTGTCGGCTGTGGTGGGCGGGGTGCATGGTCCCCGACACGGAAGTAACGGGTGTAAGGATTCTGGCTGGTAGACGATAACGGTGGGGGCAGGATGGGCGCCGAGGAGACGAGCGCACTGGACGACGGTGTGCTCGTAACGGGAGATATAGGGGCTGGGGGAGGAGGCGTAGGGAGTGTCAACGCATTCGCAAGCTCGGAGGTGATGGAGTGCGGACGGGAGAGGTGCTGATGCATGTGGACTGGGGCGGGGTTGAGGGACGCGGAGGATGGGCCGGAGGCTGGTTCCGGGGTAGAAAATAGACATGGATCTATAGCGTGCTCCCAGGTTGCAGTGGTGAGCGTGCCGCTGCCCGAATCGTGGAGGGACTGGTTTAGATGCTCATGGTGTGCCGTTTGTTCGTGATTATGTTCTTGTGAACTAGGATGGGCCTGCTGCATCTGCGTACGCAGATGGAGGTGTCAATATTGTTTAAGTCGCTGTTGACAGAACATCCGACCTGCGGCTGCTGCCATTGCTCCTGCTCAGTGCCCTGTTCACCTTGCGTCTCCAAGACCTTCCGTGCCTTCACCGCATTGACTACGGCTGCTTTCTCGAGCTTTCGCCGCGCACGCTTCGTGGAAGCGTATATACGGTGTCGCCCGCGACACAACTCGCACATTTTGTTCGGCGTGCTGAGGGGGAGAAGCTGCGTGCACCCGCGGACGGAGCATTCTTTTGTGCGGATGGGGTGGGATGAAGAAGCATCGGGATGCAGGGCAAGTGAGTTGTCGTGGTGCTCAGGCTCGTGCCGCTGCTCGTGCTGGCCTGAGGGCTGCTCGTGCAGATAGTGCTGGTGGTGGTACTGGATGTGAGTATGGCTTTCCTGTCTCCTGTCATGCAAATCGTGCGGTTCCTGTGTTGCTTGGTGCTGCTCCTGGTGGTAAGAGTCGTAGGCGCCTGCAGATCCAGACGCGTCTGCACTCATCGCGTGGGGCCCTTGACTAGTCCAAGATAGTCGACGAGGAAGGAGTCTGTCTCACGCACTTTCTGCCTGGCGGAGTGTCAATTTCCAAAGAGATCTCCGACGGCACGTATTGCCGAGGTATTTGGCAACACCTTCTAGTGTCCACAGTCCACGCCACCAACCCTAGCTTGATCTAAGATCGCACTGCGTCCTTATTCTTCTCCGCTCTCTCACATTCTCCTTCGTTCAAGGCATTTGGCTCCGACATACTGTTAGATATCCATCCCTAGAATGAGACTCGGACCTTTCCGCAATAACCAATAGCACACTGATCTATACCACTCCTCTGCACATATTTGAAGAACTGTTCCCATGGCATCACATAGTTAGCAAAGTCTAGTTTTCCCACTTTTTGGCGCAGCTGTTCTTAATTTCCTGCCAATGTTTCTGCGACTCTTCGTATTCTTTTACATTCTTTATTTTGTTACATTCAGATGATTCTAGTGGGTATGTATTTCGGATATATTAAAGCTTTTCGAGTGTCACAAAAAATGAGCTTGCCACCGCTGGCACCGCCGATTACAGGACCAGCAAAAATCATTACGCCTAGGAGTAGTAGAGATGAAAAAGAGTGTGTGAAGGTGTAATGAATGACAAGTTTCTCGGGAGATATTACTCTCCTTCTGAGTGGGATCTAATGGAAAGGTTTGTGCGATCATACCTGCGAGTGTTCCACATTAAAATGCGCTGATCCTGAAACATTGGATTCAGTGTAGGCAGCACGTGTAGGAACAGTTGAGTTCTGATCAAGAAGGGTTGAGAATCATGTTAAATATGTCATCCTTAGGTACGCTCACCGAAGTGGTAGGATAAATGGGTGTAGTGTTCGCGATGTATTGGCTCATAGGAGGTGCTTCTGGATCAACAGGTGACTGCAATGGCGAGGACAGCATGATTCCACTCTGCGAAGCACGACGTCGCTGTATGATCCAGTAGACGAGAGCTCCGAGAAGCACAATGCCTCCAATAAGACCACCAACAGCGCCTGCACCAACAGCATTTGCGTGCGTTTGATTGGCCGCAGTTGCAGCAGCCGATGCAGAGCTGCTGCTGCTTGCTGCCTCACTGACTGTGGTAGAGGAAGCTGAAGTTACAGTCACAGATGACGATGGCGTGGTGGAAATATGAGAAGCCAAGACAGCGGCTTTGGAAGTCAAAGAAGCGGAAGCACTGGCAGAAGAACTCGGGCTAGCAGAGGTCTTAGTAGTCGGTGGAGGAGCCGGGGCAGAGGACTCGGTGGCATCTGTACACAGTTTATAAACCCTCGTGCAGCGGAGTAGACACGGCGGTTACTTACTGGCATTGGCTCTCGCAAGAGATTGATCAAACATATCACCTGCCTGCATAAACTTATGAATACGATGCTGTGAAAACAAAAATGAATCGCATTACAGTAACATCTTGGTAAGCCCAACCGGGAACCAGTGTTCCTGCCGGGATTTGTCCCGGAAACCTATCAGATATCGATATCAATACGAAGCCCGCACAGATTTGAAGAAATTACTTACGATCCAACAGTAGCACCGACGCAATTAGCAGACCATACACTCCAGCTTTTTGTTGCAGATGAATTTTTTAACTTGAAGATGAAAGGAATAAAGAAAACTGACGATAAGAACGTCCTGCCTTGGCAAGCACCACAAGCGCTCATGAGCGAATATGTTACAGAATTGCACTGGCAAGGATTAGCGTCAGATAAAGTGGGCCCAAGATAGTGCGATGAGTCTGGTAATGCCGGGACATCATATGCTGGTGAAGGACGTTTCAGAAAATAAATATATCGTGCGAACCTCAGAAACTTACGGCCACCATTGCAAACAGACAGGAGAGACGACGCTACTTCGCAGGGACTTTTCTTCTGTGAATTAAATGCCTAGCAGTTACGTCAATTTTCGGAGCAATCGGTGATACACAGATGATCTTGAACGTACCCATTGGTAGTACGGCAGACATACACCCTCTGAAGTCTGGGCAAGTACACCCAGGACGAGTACCTGTAGCTCTATAGCTGCGACCACAAATTTGAACATCCACAGCATACTTCGGAAAGGGATCGCAGGCGCACAATCCTATACATCTTCCCCTGAGCACATCGATTTTATAGGCGGGCTTAACGAGTCTGAGTGAAGAAGACGCGGGAATGACATGTCTAGCCGCATGGCAGTTCGCCCTTGAACATGCCTGCAAGATGTCTTCTGCAACTTCGAACAAGGTACGCTATCAGCGCACAAGCCTGCTCCGAAGCCGGGGTCCGAGCTATGCATTCAAGGACCATGCGAGTCCTATCCCACGGATGGCAGGGGAATGAGAGATTGAACTGATGCCGGTCTGTCTTCGGATGTCATGATATTCCAGACTCATATCCATAAGTATCTTCCAAGGTACGAGAACACCACTGCCAGCAAAGATTCCGAGGTCGATTGCTGTTGCGCGATATAAAGCCGCTCCGATCAAGAAATTAAAAGCCCCAGAAATAGCGCCAACGTTTTAGGATGAAAGCAGAGCGAGGCGAGGCAAGGCAGACATGTAAGCGGAAGGGAGTCTATAAGAGAACTCAAAAATGATGTCCATTGTCCTTGTTTGTATTGCCTTTTATTACCCGCCGGAACGGACTTAGCGAAGCACACAGGACGGTCAGATGTTCAGGGCCTTTCTCCACGAGCTCTTTTGGATAAGTTGTAATATATAGATGCCTGTATTTCATCGTAAGCATTTAATAGCAAGTAATTACCTCAGACCTCGGAGCAATATTCGGCAATCTGACAAGATTGGCCTTCAGACATCTCAGTAAGTATTTGACAGATACTGGTTCCTCTTTGATGTCAATGAGAATAATACAGAAACGTGAGAAAGATAGGCATATTTACATTTACAATAGCTACTGCAATTCTCTATACGTCGTTCGCATTCTCCAGCAACATCTCTTCACTCCCCTGGGAAACAATGCTTCATGAAAATCCTGCTGTGAAGCTTGGATCCAGCCTCCTCGATGGCTTGGATCTCTTCCACCGTCAAATCAGGCACGTTCTCGGTGTCAAAAAATTCCTTGATACGGCTGGCTTTAGA
>JASFDH010001591.1:0-14058 GCA_036937195.1 Nidularia pulvinata
CCGTCGTACTCAATCTTGGGGAACCGCGCCTCCTCGTTCTGCTTCTGCCGCGCGAGTGAGGTCTGCTGGTATGGGCTCGGGCCGCGGTACGCTGTGTCCTCGGGCTCCATATCGTCGAAGTTGTTGAAGCCAGACCTGGATCTTGACCAGCGCCCGTCCTTATCCCTCGAGTTGAAACGCTTGTAGACACCGGCGGTGCGGTGGGCGTTGGAGTACTTCGCTGTGGTGGTATTGGAGCCGTCTATGCCGCTACGAAAGCGTTTGGCGATATATGGCCCGGTACTGGCTGTGTTTTGCAACCATTTATCGGCCTGGGTGGTGGGCCCGAAGATGGAGAGCCGGCAGCGGGTGCAGAGAGACGTTAAGGAGCGTTGCATGGTGGGGTCGTGAGTGGGGTTTAAATTATATGGGTATTAGATGCTTGTATAGTCCCATGGAATAGCCGTAACGAGTAGCGGCAGAGCAGCGTTGAGCCCTGGTGCACCAGGTGCAGTCCTGACTGGGTCTTCGACAGAAAAGTCCAAAAATTTCCTCACGCGTCCAGCTTGTTTGGTCCTGTTGAATTTCCAAGCCCCAGAGCCTTTTTCCTCACGACCCGCGCACCGTCACGCCGCAGAGTTAGCGAACACCTCCGGGGCAGCCAGGTCGGTCCCCCTTTCCTTCCTCCTCCCAACCCATCTAATACCACCCGTCTACAGTAACCGACCATGGCCACATCGAGCATCACCCAGCGGGCCCTCACCCAGCTCACGCGCATGCGCTGCGAAATCTTCCAGACATCGTACAACCCCACCGGCGTGCGCACAGGCGCGAAGTACCTCCGCCGCCGCCTGCGCGGGCCCGCGATGGTGCGGTACTATCCCCAGGAGATTAGCGTGGCGCGTATTGCGAGGCAGTATCCTGAGCTGGAGATGCTTGATGAGGATAAGGAGGAGCGGCTGCAGGATGTGGCGGATCGGAAGAAGAGAGGCAAGGGCGCGCCGAAGAAGGCGAAGACGGAGGGTGAGTATTGCTTTATTCTTTTTGGCGTAGGAATGGTATTAACTGGGGTGCGTTTGCAGCTGACAGTAGACGGTTGCACAAAAAGCGGTGACACCGCGTGTTACATTGCTTATTCTTATTCATTATGGACCATTTCCTTCCTTCTCCTCACGCATTTGATTTATGAGAGGATATAGCAAAGCAAGGCTGATACCATGAAATAAGTAAACTAACCATTAAATTACACTATATAAAGCAGCTCGAAAGCAAGCCAATCAACCCCCAATGACCCCAGCTACTCACCCGTTTCCATATCATCCACCCCGCTCCCCGGCTCGACCACATACCCCCCTATACCCCCAAGGTAATCTAGCGTCCGTGAAAATAGCTCCTCAAACTCGTCCAGAAACCCTAGGCGCGCTAGTATCCCCGCCACGTCCCCATCCTCTCCCTCATCTTCTTCATCCCCGTCCCCATCATTCACCTCGTCCGCCCGCAAATGTCCTTCCGCTCCTTCGCGTTCCAGCCACTCCTCCACACCCGCCTCACCCCCGAGGAGGATACTCCGCAGCCGCGCAATGTCCGTCGTGCTCATAGGTGTTGAGCGCAGGGAGGTGGGGGAGGGCAGAACGAGGTCGTTACCGGTACCAGTGGTGGGGTCCCAAACTTGGCACTGAAGGACGGCGAGCCAAGACTGGTCGAGGTCGTCGAGGAAGTCGAGGAGTGTGCGGAGGGTTGCGCGGGGGCCTTGGATATCCTCGTCCCTGTCTACATCGCGTATGTCTTCCTCACCGTCCTGGTCCCCCATCCGCCCCACCAGCCGATACCCAACCATGCACCCGAGCACATCCCCTGTTAGCCGGAGGAGGTACTGCGTCCGTAGCGACGTGGATGGGTCTACCGGCGGGATCTGCAGAATGAGCGCGAGGAGGCGGCGCGCGAAGGCGAGGTACATGGGGAGGGTGCGTAGCTGGGAGGTGGGCTCTGATCTATGGAAGGGAGGTGGAGTTTAGGGATATTGGAACGGTGAATACAAGGTGTGATCATGCCACGCACCGCTTCTTAAATCCTCGTGTGAGCTGCATGAACCCCTCATCAAGGTACGCAGTGAGGTTGCGCTCCTGCGCGGACGTGAGCGCGCGGATGGGCTTCGTGCTCGTACTCGTGCTGCCTGTATCGCTCGTTCCCGCGTTGCCATTGGACGCATGCGACGGTACAACATCCCCCAACGCCGGCACCTCTATATCCTCGTCTCTCGCCATAATCATTGCAAGGTGGTGGTTTCAAGAAAAGGTTGGGTTCGCGGACGCACTGCAATGATAGGATGACGATCCGGCCTCGGCTAAAGCTAAGGCTGTTGCCAAACATGTGCAACTACCCCTTGAAGGATCGAGATTTTAGTGCCGTCGAGGCTCGGCGAGATTCAGAGTATTTGGGTCGAGGTTGCGTGGCTGGTTCTTTTTTGCTGGAAGTGTTGGCGCTGGTGGGCTCACTCCTAACAGGAATAGTACCGTTAATCGGTAGCCACGAATTCTGTTGAGAGGCAAAACTGCGTCGGTCATCCCGCAGGAGGTAATATAAAATTGGCAGGTTAGCCTGTATTTTATTTGCAGTTAAGAATTCTTAAAAGAAATGCAATTATGCCTAGGCAAACATGGACAGGAATACACTAAGTAGAAATATGGATCGCGGAACTTCTGGAAAATCAGGAATGGAACTTCTAGGCTTGAACCAGGCTTCTTCGGGCCAGGATGAAAACAAAATAGAGTGAGAAAAGAGTGAGTCAGTTTATGTGCTTAGGAGAACTACTGCAGCGACTGACCTATCCTATAAAAGCCAAACATGGTACCTTCAAACACCACACTATGCGCTCATCACGACGTGCACCGCAGAATGATTTCGCGAATTTCAGCTGCATCTTGAATTCATATCTGGCATCTCCCGCACAGAAACCACCAATATGTCCTCCTTAGCTCAGGTGGTAGAGCGCATCACTTGTATTCGTTCGTGTTGATTCTGACATGAGTATATGATGTCAGTCGTTCGAATCGGCTAGAAGGGACTCATTTCCATTCATCCCCCTGTGGATGTCGTCTCTTTTGGCGCATTTTTAAATTAGCAACTCTCCTTGCTTTATGATGCTTTGAGTGAGTTCGCCTTGGTCTCTTCTAAAAGCTGGAACATGTACTGACTTCGGGGGAAGATAAAGTTCAACCCGCTTGCATTTTTGCCACGGTACGCTTACTGTGACATTAGTATACTTACCTTGTAAGAGTGAAAGTATTTATCGATCTCTCATACTGAAAGTTCAGGAAGTGAGTGGCCAGGAGAAAGACGAACGGGACAAGAGTCGAAAGGAGAGTGCGAAAGGCTTGGCCCTATACCCACAAATATCCGCAAATAATGGTGCGTGACTTGACTGTTGAGTGGGACAATGGGACCCCCGTAGTCCGCTTATTTCTGACGAACAATGCTCATCAAAACCCCGCTGAAAAGTAAGTCTTGTCACTTCTTCCATTCCCAGAACTCAATTTACATCTGTACTTTGTTTCTCCGGCCCACATGAAGGCGCGTAGCACAAAAACGCAACCATTAGCTTCTAAGTAATGTCCCTATGGACCAGTTGCACTGACCATCTTGAGGGAGGACAGTAGTTCTAGGAAGCCGAGGCCACCAGAGAATGGTTTTCGAATATCATTTCTATCGTTGGGTCTTCGACTATGAAGATATGACTTGCCAATTGTCTCCCGCATTCCCGACCGACGAAGTGACGGAGTTTCGGTACCCTTATGCGTGTCACGACAGAGATCTAGAGAATAACGACAGGTTGTTCGGTAATGGCGAGTTCGCTACGCCTGAAGAACTGACGGCCTTCACTGTGCCCACCTCGTCGCGAGGTCGGGAGAACTCTCACAAGGACAACCAACTAAATGTGCAGAACATACATTGCCGCACCGTAAGCAGTAGGGTCCCAAAACGGCGTCGGAAACGCTGGGTCTTGGAAAGGGGGACGTGCGGGCCTCTTGGACACTGGGACTAGCTGTTCGTAGTGCGAAGAGAGAGAGGCGGGAGTCCGCATCTAAACACATAACTAAGTACAAGGCCAAGGAGGGGATATCTCCCCCAGAGGCAATAAAACGATTCAAAAAAATTTTTTTTACGAGTTCACGAGAAAGGATTTGTTTCCTCCAACAGTACTCTACTCTAACTATTCAATTTACTAGGGCAAGATTGTTTTCGCCCAGGATCGAGAATTGCGACACGTTGCTATCGAGCTGACGAAAGCGGATAGCGAAGAATATCGCATTCTCAAATTTCTGAGCAATCTCGACAGCGCCACTGCGATGGAACTATGTGTCGTTCCAGTGCTTGACTTTCTACCATTTGAAGATTGTTGCTTTGTCGTGATGCCAATGCTCGCTCTTCTATACCAGCTACATTTGTTCATTTTCTCGAGTGAATTCTTCACAGATGAGGGAGGATAATGCTTGTTGTTGATAACAGTACCGCTGTAAGGGATGCAATCAATATCACGCTTTCTATGCTGAAGGTCAGGTATATTTCAATTTATTTATATGTCCCTCAGCTTACGATATCATTATAGGCAATAAGCTTTCTTCGCAAGAATAGGATTGTTCATCGCGTACGTATACTACACTGCAATATTAATTCAGTTTGGAGACGTTAACTTGATTATAGAACACCAAACTGGAAAATGTGCTCGTGAGCCATTTCTGAAACTGGTACGGATCGCCTCACCATGAGGAGACCTGTTTACTTTTTTATCTACGAACGGAAGGCGGCCTATCCTATGTGATATTCGACTTTGACGTTTCCATCGTGTCTCCTGCGGAATCTACTGATGCAGAATGTCGTTTGTCCTATCTAATATCACGGCAAGGGACGTATCTACCTCGAGACACAGACCAGGGGGAATTTGATTTTGACCCTTTCACATTTGATGTTGCTATGCTCGGGATGTTTTGCTGCTGTTACTTCCAGGTATTACTACTAATGCTTTTCGTGCGTGTAATTCACAATATCTATGGTACCAGAACTTCACATCGCATGCACCTTTCTTGGCTCCCTCATGGACAAGATAGTCACTCGAGATATCCAGAACCACTTCACTGCATGGAGGCCTCAAATCCTTCGAGGATATGTATCCTCATCTAACTAAAAACCGGTTGAATGGATTCGCTTTATTTAATCACTTTAGAGATTTACATCATTATGAAACTTATTACAGGTGGATAGACCTCTCTCCAGACTTCGTTGCCAAGTGGTCGGCATATCGAGCCACCACTACCTCGCATAACGAAAGTTGCTCCGTTATATTTGCCGATATCATTTCGTACATTATATTATCGCGCAGATTCAAAAACCTCTTACTTGATGTAGTCGAAGTTTTTGTCGGTGTTGCCCTTTCTCGTAAGCCAATAGTTTTGAAATAGGCTCTTTTGATTTTTAATTTGCATGATGAGGGTAGAACTGTTCAAATGCATGTCTTATTTTTCGAAAGGCTTTGCGACCCCATTGTACTCCAAATATCCATAAATAATAAGACGTAATCTCACCGTAACTAGACTGTTGGACCCACAGACACGCTTGTTTGTAATGAGCGACAGTCACCAATTCGCTGCAGCCGGTCAAAACTGCCGTTGATCTCAAGTAACCATTGCTTCGCAATTTTTAGTATCTGCTACCGTACAATAAAGGTGTGATATATCATTGGTTTCGTGTCTCTCCGACCATCACTAGCCACTGAAGTTGAACATTCATAGATCATTTATACCCAGTGTTGATTGCAAGCTTCGAGGCAGCTTTTTCTAACTATTTCTGTGCTCACGAATTCATGATGACTCGTATTCAGAACAGAGGGCTTTCACAAGCCTTATACCTTGCCATAAACCTAACAAATTAGATCATAATAGACCGGAGCATACTAAGCTATCAATCAACCATCGGTGGGAAATTCCTCTTAACTCAAGTCATAAATATATTAGAATTTACTTAAAATGCTCCTTTGATTTACCCACAGCTTTTGGAGTTGTGACGTGTGCATAACACGAGGTTGGAACGAGAACAATGACCTGCATATGACTTACCATCAGAATTCAAAGCCTTCATAAGGCATAGGAATAATCTAATCACCATGGATCTCAACGAAAAAGCCATCACAGATATTTATTGGTCACTGTCGTTGCTGGAGGGCTTCTTAGAAGTCCCGAAATCATTAATATATCGTGAGTTTTCACCCACAGGAATGAATTTCAACCGGTTCCTTAAATTTTAATTCCACTAGCTGGTGCTTCATGGATTTGAGTCAGTGAATATACGTGTTCTAGTAACTTCATGAGCACATGTGGCTACTGGCATATCACAGTCGCCGGCTGATTCATTCGGCATTTATCAAGACGTCGTGCATATGATTGCACTATTTTCAGAATATAGTAATGGATTGAAAGCAGATACAAATTCTGGGATCGTAATTAAAATAGGAAAAATATCTTTTGTTCCTTCATCCTATTCACTAGCCATACATCTTGCTAATATTATGTAGAGCTATTCAATTCGCATTATGTGCTGCACTTACCATAAAACCCCTGTTAAATTTCATCATCGGGACTACGGAGATCAGGGAAATTGTTGGACCCACAATGATCCACAAGCGAGAAAAAACTGTGGGAGCTTGATTCTTCAAGCTTTCATGATTCAAATGAATTTCTGTATTGGGTGATTTTAACGATGCTTAAAAGCAAACAGAAGTTTAATTTTCTCCACCCCCCAACATGATGTTTACACCTCTAACACCTTCACGAGCTGTCCCACCTCACAGTGGCGTAATGTATTCACAACTTTTTTCCACAAACTCAACTAACCTGCTATCTCACACTTTAATGCACAGCAACTTCCTATCCAATGCATCCTATTAGCTCCAGTTAAGATGCTCGATGACAGAGGAAATCGACACACATTGGAAGCCGGAGCACATGTTCAAATTACCCAGAGAATCAGTAAAAACACTCCAGTGAGTACTTGGATTCATTTATTCTAACTCTTCATCTAATATTACTTTTGGTGAAGGGAAATAATGAGCCTGCACATTCCAACAACACAGACTACATTATATCTTCCATGATACAAGTCCCAGCTGAAGAACTTGTCAACATGGGTGATTATATCAAAGTATTTCATACTAAAGTATCCCCAGTGTCGCAGAACGGTCCTTATCAGGACCAAGTGCTACCTGTGAGCAATTGATTTGATCTTTTTTTCGCCAGCAATGCTTTCTAATCCATAATCAGGTAGGGAAGGTTGTCTATCTGATGGAGGACTTTACATACCGTAAACAAGATTGCAACATACTCATTCCTGAGGGCACAAAACTCACCATCAACAGCTGTCCTCAGACCGAAAAAGTAGGTGTTCATTATTGTGCCCAATAGTATTGCTCCTCATATCTACTGCTTCTGTTGTTTCAGGGTTCAAACACAGGAAATTCAAGGCTCATGGAAGTCAAGTATACTTTCAAGCAGCATGTCCTGTATATGAAAACAATAATAATTACATGTGCTCAACAAGTCGAGCATAGCAAGTTAAGGCCGATGAACTAGTGTTTATGTCTGAGGTGAATTTTTAACCCTTGAAAAAAGCAATACAGTTCTGAACATAATTCTGACCATTGTCATTAAAAAATGTAAACCTAGTCTATGCTTTGTATAACTTGGACTTTAAATCTTATGGAGCTTTTTATTCCTGGGGTTTTGTTTTATATATGCATCAATTTGTGTCACTGTCTAATATGGTTACTTGTTCAGTGTTTAAGTTGAATGCAGCCTAATGAAATTCCTGAGATTGATTCAATTCAAGAAACAGCCATAACATATCATTGTTTAAAAGTTTTGTCCTATCAAGTGACATACTGGCCTCACTGCAAGTTGCAATCATCATCGAAAGTTGCTACAGAGTGAGATGATAGAGCAGTACTCCATTGAGAAGATGGACTCGGGAGGGAAGGCAAAACATTTTGTCAACAAAGCAATTTGCTCGTATAGCAAGCTTGGAGCTATGTTTCAGTGCACAGCATACAGAAAAGGTGGAGAGTGGACAGCAGGGCAAAGACAGAGCCTTAAGAGAGAGAGGAGAAAGAATATTTTTGCGTCCCTGCTTTAATAGGCTTCATCTTGTATGCCATTCACTCTGTTTCATGATATAGCATACAAAATAGATGTTAAGGATGTCATCTTCGGATGGAAGGCTTCACGGGAGAGGAGAAAGAGTTCTAAGTAGTGTCAACTTTAAATGTAAAAGGAAATATTATGTGCACTGCGCTTGGGTCCACTACTGCGACCTGGGAGTGCTGTAATGTTCAGAAATGACTCGGAGTGTAGGGTAGACAGGCACCAATATCACGTAGAAGTTGCATACAGGATACCATCCAGACAAAAGCCTGAACACTGATCATATTTTAAGTTTAACTGAGCTATTGCCAAAGCCACGTAGCTTACACATAGTAGCTGGAAATACTAAACAACAAGATTCAGTCCGATCAGTAAAGTGTGACTTAGAACAACCCTCGGCCAACTCTAAGATCTAGATCTCAGATTCGTCATCCGAAATCCACATCAGTCTCATGTCACTTGGTGTAGTTCGAAAGTGGGACCCACAGTTACTACCCTTGTTCTAACATCTTGCAACCTTCATAGTCACCCTCAGCTCTGTAATTCATTAATTTCATCCGTAGTCATGTTCTATTTCTGCAAATCAACATGGTCCAAATTCTCTGGTTCCCCGGATACACCGATGATCCTGACAGGCAATGGAAGTTCTGGGACGCTGAAGGCACCAGAGCTTGGTTTTTGCAGCATGGAAATTATCTATATAATCGCGTTGGAGATGAAGAATATCCTTCGGAGTCTGTGCCCACATTCCTTACAGATGCAGTGACATAATGTCAACACCCCTTTGCATATCACGAAGGAGATTTGGACAGTTCGAGACCATTAGTCGCCTCCGATAGTGGTTCTGTAAGAATTTTGTTTCTATAAACGGCTTCAGCCATCCTGAATACTTCCTACTATAAGAATCTATTATTTTTTTGCCCAGGACCTACAATTACGACATGTTGCCATCAAACTGGTAAAAATTGCGAGCGAAGAATATTGCATCCTTGGATTTTAAAAAACCTCAAAGACTCTCTTATAAAGGATGAATGCATCATCCCAATGCTCGACTTTCTGCTGTTTTGAGACTACTGCTCTGTTGTTATTCCAAGGTTTTTCCAACAATACCAAGTGCTCTATCTAATTCATGAAAGAAGACAGCATAGACTCTGGAGCCACTTTTTCCCTGCTGACTGTAACACTATGAAGCAAGCTCTGACCATCATGCATTCCATGTTAAAGGTGAATTCTGCTTGGTTTTTTGAGTTCTTCAGCTTACTATCTAGGCATTAACTTTCCTTAACAAAAATAATTTTTTCATTGTGTGCGGATATCTCGCAGTCCAATATTGAGTTTATTTATGGTACTAAGTTCACATTTAGGACATTAAATTGGATAATATGCTCGTGAATCATTTCTGGCATCCGCGTTCAACAGATTTACCGAGTAACAGGAGAAGCGACTTGCTTCGAACCCAAGATCGACTCTCTTATGTGATGTTCGACTTCGACATTTCCATCATGTTCTCCGCAGAGTCAAAGTATGAAGGATGCCGCTTGCTCTATCTGATGTCATGGCCTAGAACATTTCAGCCGAATGATACCAAACAAGGAGAGTTTGACGTCGACCCATTCGCTTTTGACGTTGCGATGCTTAGGATATTTTTTTGCTCTGACTTTCAGGTAAGACATTTATTATTTTAGCACGATGTCGAATTTCAGTTTTTATTTATTACTTAATGCAGTAACTTGCGCCGCAAGCACCATTCTTGGCTCCTCTCCTGGACAAGGTGGTTACTCGAGAGATAAATAACCGCTTCACTGCCGCAGAAGCTCTCAATTTTTTGAGGATATGTGCTCTCAATTGACTGAAAAGCAGCTAAATGGAGCCGCTTCATTTGATTTCTGTTTTGATGATGAAGAAAATTATGACAGGTGGAAGGACCTCCCTTCAGACTTCATCGCAAAATGGTCGGCATACCGAGAACCATCGCTACCTCGCATGATCAAGTTCCTGCGTTATATTTGCCGATACCACTACGTACTTTACAGCATCGCAGAAACGAGAAAAATCTCGTGCTTGATGTCGTCGAAAATGTTCTCGTTGTTTTGTTTGTCTCGTAAATCGATAACGTTATTGTAAGCTAATCTTAGTATTGTTCTATTTCTTAATGTACATACATGGTGCCTCTAGGGACAATTCTTTTATACATGTCGCGAATATAGCATATAGGTCCCGCCGTACAAATCATATAGTAGCGGAGATAGGATCAAGTTAAATATTTCAACTTTCGAATCTCTGCACCTGTCCATCCCAAACTCAGGCAACGGGTAAATAAATAGATGATCGAAATATATATAAAGCCTCTTCACTTCGGTCATTCTGCCTTTCGCGAAATTAAATGCCATCGGTTGGTTGACGAGTGCATTCACTTGGGGATACATTATCAGGGCTCGTGTGAGTTCAACTGTATCCCAAATTGTGCAGTAATATGATCCCCTCATTTGCCTCTGGTCCGCGTAATCACCTCTTGATCACCAAGCAAAGCATGCATCTATCGTTTTTCGAGACGAAGTCTCAGCGTGAACATGAGTACGCTATCAACGATAACGCTGGCATTCTCCCTGTGCTCTTCCTCCCAACCGAACTTCTCGTACAGGGCCACCGCACCTGGCTGATACTCGCTCGTATGCAGAAAGATAGACGAAAGCCGTTCTTGCTTTGCGTGGTCGATCGCCGCTCGTAGCAGTAGCGCTCCGATCCCACGACGGCGTTGATGGGGCGAAACGACCATCCGCCGGAGCTCGGCTGTGTCTTTATTGTTGTCTGTAGAAGTATCTGCGAGATTATTAGAGGATCAGTATGATGATACCTAGACTAAACAGAGCGTCACATACCTAAGCCCACGGCACCAACGATTTCCCCGTGCTCACTGCCGGGGGATATATATTCTACGACCCAGAACCCATCAGGACCGCTTGTCGTAAGTTGGCCTCCGTTTTCGGATGATATTAGTGGCATCTTGTAGTGCGTGCCAACATCCCCAAGGTCGTCGTTCAAGCTGCCGGTGCAGAACATGAGGAAGCACTTGAAAAGCCACCATCTCCATGCGAAGAAATATGCGACCATAATGAGGGACAGACATAACCCTGTCTTCCTCATTGGCGAGAATATTGATAGGAACAGTCCCGAAAGCAACAGTGTGTAGACAACGTATGCTGGCCGTCTAAAATGCTGGTCCTCCAGTGCCTTTCTGCCTGGGGCATTGACTTTTTGCGATGGTAGATCTCTAAGCATGACGACACTAGGGGAAATAGGAGAAGGTGCTTACCACCATATGCCATTGCCTCCATGAAGAGTTTGTGGAGTTGTATCCGGTCTGAAGGTCGATATAGCCGGACACGAAGCTCGGATTTTGGTTCGTGGACATTCAGCGCCATGTTGTGTGCAGTCTATGTTTTCTAGGAGAGTAGTGTTGTAGAGTCGATTGCTTGATCCTTGAATTGACCGAAGTGAACGTCCTATATCCAGCTTCAATCGTCGCGCATTTTATCTATACCAGTGGATGGCAGTGCACCGTGTAAGACCCTCTGTGTTGTAGACCTTGCACGTTTGCGCTTCTACGAAGTCGACGGAGGTTTGAAGCTGGCTGCTCAATAATGCCTTTCTATAAATGGAGATGTACCGATGCCATTAGGAAAAATTAGAGACATTGCGGTACCGTCAGGCTCAAGCGATCCTGAGTCCAGTCATTTCAGCACGGTAAGCGATGATGGTCCCGAGAGCGGTGCTCGATGCCGGTGATAGAGCTAGAATGAGGGAAGCCTTCTCGTATAACGAAGCAGAAGCCCATCTACTGCTAGGAACTTGACGCTAGATGAATGGCGATGAACACGGAAGTGGTTGCCTGTGGGTGGAGGATTTTCGAGCATGACATTGAGTCATCCCGCGGCCCGGACCGATCGCATTAAAGGTGACTACCATTTATCGGTCCGTGGACCGTGGTAGAATTTGCCTTGCACGTCGACATCACTGGCGTAGCCTAGATTCGACATCTTGTCGACGTTCATCTCGGACTCTCTCTCGTAACTTCAGGGCTCAAACCTCTAGATGATAAATGCATGAGCTCTCTATTCGAAATGGATATGCTATGTCTTGGTCAAAGTTCTCGAGGATCAAAAGTACTGGAGTGCTAAACCTGGAATTTGGAATCGCTCAAAATCCCTCCTCGGTTGGCCATCTCGCTGGCAGTCATCTCCTTCGTTTCACTCAAGAAATGTACCATGCCGCTCAGGACATAGATCAGCTCCTCCCCTCTTACGTTTCGTCTAAAATAATACTTACAAGAACATTGCATCATGCATCATGATCTACCATACTCTGGGACTGGACGCGCGCTTCCACTGCAAACGAATGCTTGGGCTACTGCCGACTATCCGCCCTCGTTATAATCAACCGCTAGCAGGAAGATGCTGCATCTTTTTTCAGAACAGCTTTTTCCATGCTACAAGCGCTATCATTTTCCAACGTGCTTCATTCTAGGACCCATACTGCCAGCACTTTCTCCGATTCGGTGCAATATCATTCCGCTGGGTTTCTACGTTGTGTTATCCTGAAAGCTGAGAAGAGTCCGCTATTCTGAAGTCTATGGTCCGTATGGAGACTTCCTAATCCCACTTGATGAATCTCTCGAAATCCCATATCCTAGATAATCGAGCTCCGAGATCGAGTGACGCCAGTATCGCTATCTGTCATCCCGATTGATATCTTCGTCGACTACTTGTTCACCTACACCTACCAGGAGGCTTGCTGATCTTATTACTCACCGGCGCTGAGTAGGACAATGATGTTGTTCTTCTGACTTTCACCAAAGTATTGCAGATAGCTGCCATGCAATGTGGCTTGGACGGCGACTTCTGTTGATCTTAGTGCACCCCAGGTGGAAGAGGTTCCAAGGACGGGGATAGGAGGGTGGCATAAGCGTTCTTCCCTCGACGTAAATATAGCCTCGTGATCACACCTTCCACAGGAGGGCAAGCCTCGGTCGTCGCTTTACAGAGATCAATCAGTGGTCTAAGCCTCATCCTGTGCCAAATCCACGCCTCCGCTAGAACAACATCAACATGTAAATTTTCCCTACCCATCTTCCAGCCCAACACCGTATCCAGAATCATCACAAACTATCAGTAGATATATTGCCACCGTCAAGGCTATAACAATTTCAACAAAACCCAGTACACAGACAGAGATGTTAAAGGTAGGAGAGTATAGTACAGCCGATCCACGGCCACCAATACCGTCTAGGGTATAAGGCATGTCATGTACGTGCCTGCGCAAAAGTGGTATGCGTGAACGCACGGGGAATAGAAGGTATGTAAGCTACGCACGCAGGCTGCGTAGAAGGTATGTTACGCGATATCTAAATAATTAGGCGTGTCGTGGTGCCGCCCCATACTTGGGGGCATTGAGCGGGAATCTGGATAGTACTTGAAGACTAGGAGTCGAGAAAGACGAAGGTGCACGGTGGAGTCTAGCCACCGGGCGGATATACAACATGCGTCGAGGTAGTGGTTAGGAGATGAGATAGAAATGTGTGTGTGCGTCGTGTCTGAGTGGACAAGTGGGCATGGATAGTCAAGAATGAGTAAGATCACCAATTCACCGGCCCGCCAGCACGCGCCGCGCGCCGATGGTTCCTCTTGGGCGGGGGCACGCTCGCCGCAATCTCCCGACGCTGCATTTCCTCATTCGCTGCGCGCCTGCGCATCTGCTCCTGTGCGCGCTCGGTCTGCGCCGCGAGGGAGCGCTGCTTCAGCTGCTCCTCGGGGGACGCCGCCGGGGCCGGTGTGCGCTTTTTCAGCGCCTCCTCTTCGGCGGCGCGGCGGAGGAGGGTGGACCGTTTGGTACGGCG
>JASFDH010001592.1:0-14055 GCA_036937195.1 Nidularia pulvinata
GCTACTTTGGTGATAGCAGGGGGTATCTAAACTACACCCACTGAGCTCCTGGACATGCATGCAAACACCCTCCCAACAGAAGCAGCATACATGAAGATCTGCCATTTGCACAACATTGAGGTCGGTGTCCTTACCATACTCACACCCACTATACAGGAGAGTATAGCTTGTATTGCACTCACCACTTGCCAGCTATAAGTCACCAATCAACCATCTGTTATGCATCTTTGGGGTGACTCCAACAAGGTTTGAGACAATCATACCAGCTACCACTCCACCAGACTACATCCCCCCATCACAATACCCAACAGCAGAGACACCTCCATGGAACAGGAGAAGAAGGAAAAAGCAACCTACAGGGTATACTTAGATGGATCAAGATATGTAGGCATCATAGGGGCTGCAGCAGTCCTCTAAAAAGGGGGCTCCAGGACCCCACTCAAGTCTCCAATTCAAGATGGAGATAAAGGTGACACACACCACATACAACATGGAACTGATGGGTTTAGCCCTTGTCATGCAGGTGCTTCTAGAAACCACAACTATGACAAGCAACACAATTAGCATCTACATGGATAGCCAAGCTACCCTACTTTCTGCTGAGTACCATGGAGAAAAAACAGGTCAAATGATATTAACAGAGTTCATACAATTAGTATGTCTTGTTCCTGGCAAGATAACCATGCAGTGGATTTCTGCTTACACAGATGTGGCAGGAAACAAGAAGGCAGACAAACTGGCAAAGAAAGCCACAGAGGGAGCCCACAGTGCAATGGAAAAACTGCCAGCCTTACTCCTTGGGTCCATTCCCATCAGCATATTGGCCAACAAACAGGCTCTCCACAGCATACTCATGACAAGGTGGAGGGCCAACTGGGATAGGCCACAGTGGAAAGCTGTCTTCCAGGACATTGACAAGGGTTCCCCCTTCACCAAGTACATCAAACTGATTGCAGACCTCAACTGTGCCCAGTCAAGCATCCTCATACAGATAAGATCAGGGCACATACTGCTAAAATGACAGGCTGTTCAAGACAAAGAGGGTGCTCACAGACAAATATCCCAACTGCCAGGAACATTGGGATGGTGTCAAGGTTCACTATATTTCTGGAATATACTTGACTTATGGAATATGCTTTATCCATGGAATATTCTAGAATATGGAATATAGATAACCCTGTTCTGAGTCAGAGGCTTACTAAGCCAATTACTCAGCTATGGCTTACTCAGTCATAGATGACTCAGATGCTGATTCAGCCTAGCTATGTGGTAGTTAGTCATCCTCTCAGAATATTCTAGAAGTAGTAGTCAGTAGCATATAAACCCCTCATGTACAATAGGTAGCCTCAGCTTCAATCTCTTAGGATTCCCACTATCAAGTGAGAACCAGCTATAAGCCATTGATTCCTCCTCTCATCCTCCTCTATCTCTCATTCTCTTGTCTTCACTCTTGCTATCTGGTGGCCTTGTCCCTTGTGATAGTGTTGCCCTAACAGATGGTGTCTGTGCCAGGGAAATAGTGGGTCACTACCTCTTTCAGTGTCACAATTATCATGCTATGTGGGTCACACTGCTGGATGTCCTAGAGTGCAAGGAGCATAGCCTTGCTAACTGCATGGACAACATGGAACATATGAAGGTACTACTCAAATCTGTTGCTACCATGGTCTGCTTCCACAGCTACAACAGAGATCTACTCAACAGACACAAGGTCAGGCCAACTGTGACCTGACACCACTTCATGGAGGCCCATTTCACTGGATCACTGCCTCCCACTACCACTGGAGGATGACAACCTCCAATGTGCCACCTTCAACTTTAGGGATGGGAGCACACTTACTCAAGAAAACAGTCACACCAAGCAGTGGACTGCTCACTGCTGTGCAGGGCACCTCAGGGTCTCAAATGGTACAGGAAATGCCAGGCCTTAGAAAGGGGGACATGAGGACTCCCTCAGATACCAAGATCAGGCCTCTCATGTAACATAGTACAAGGCCAAGGACCCCTAGAGCCAATAAAATGATCCAAAAAAAAAAAAAAAGAGTTCATGGTCTTGATTCAAGAGATTCTGAGGTCTATGAGTATTGAAGTAACTACTTATACACTGTACTATGGAGCTAATATAATGCTTATTAGGAATCTTGCAAGAATATTGAGCACAGATTCCAAATTAGATTGCATACCTGTTTTGAGCAATTTGGAGACATTAGGAATGTTTAAATATTTGAGGAACATGCATATTATTATATTCCACAGGGAGATAGAGTTGAATAGGTGCTATCCCTGATAGTGCCACTATCTAATCTAATTACAAGTTGGATCAGGAGTCCAGCCCTTACATTTGCCCTCCTACCTTGCACAGCAAAGTGGCTGCTGGACAACTGAAACACTTACATGGCCCCATTTCTGGTTTCCCAGAGATCTTCAGGTGATGCATCATTGGAGTGTCACTCAGCAATGTCAAGACCTGAACATGGCTGGATATAAAAGGCAATATGGCTCAGGTGCAAGTTTTATAATACCCAAAGAGGTGTTAGACAATGTAGGACATTGGCTCCAGCTTATGTGCTGTACCTCCCACTATCCTAGTCCTGCATTTAGAATAGACTACTAATGAGAACTGAGTTTAATATAGATAATGAGAGTTCAGCTCATCATTGAGAAACCAGTGTTTGGCCAAAGGTCAGCCAAGGGTTGGCTGGAGTAGACAGAAGATTGGACAAGAGGTTGAGAGAGTATAGAGCAAGTATCAAGCCAGAAAGCAGATTAATGATGAAATTAACAAACTAAGGAACTACAACTTGAATGCTATAACTTATATATTATTCCTAGAGATAAGTTATCTGATACTAAGTCTAAGGAAGATATAGGGAGCATATGGTGTAGAGGCCAGGTTGATACAGGCATGGTTGAGTAACAGGATCAGGAATTTCAGCTGAAATAACCTTGTTAATCATCTCTGGGTCATGAAGACATGCCTGTGGCACCAGAAATATTAGAATATGTATATGGGGAAGTCCTTTCTTTTGAAATTCAATGGTATAGACATGGCCAACTGAAGCTCCCAAAGCCCCCTTCTTGGTTTCTTTCAGCACTTTTTGCACTTTTTCATGAAACACACACACTATAAGATCAGGTCTTTGTTTAGATTTCTACCCTGGAAGAAGTTCCTGCTTGATTTCCTCCCAGTTTGGATTAGCAGTTATAGTGAAAAGGTGATGGTAGTCTGTAGAGTAGGATGACAATAAAATCATTTTACTGCCCTACAGACTGGTCACTATCTCTTAAGTTCATTGGGGGCAAATCTGAAATGAAATTGTATTTGAAAATGTGATACAAAATGCACAAGGTAATATAAAGGGATGTCTGACACTATGCTAGCTAGATACAGTGAATAGTCTTCCTTTTCACTTATCTAGCTATAACTCTTAGAGATGGTCTTCCTGTCTCTAGAGCTTGCAAGGTCACTTTGTTCTGAGTGTAGATAGGCCTGCTTTTAAATATAAATCTCTTAAATCTGCAAGGGTGGTCTTCCTTCCCTTGTAGATGCTAATGGTCTCTCTAAAAACTAGATAGGGATGGTCTACCTTTCCCTCTTTAATTCCCCAAAGCACAGTGGTCTTCCTTCTGTCTTTGGGTGAATATCCCAGGAGATGGTCTTCCTTTCTCCTGAAATCGCACTTTTTAATAACTAAGCCAAAAGGGATGGTCTTCTTGTCCCCTAGACTTCTCAAATTACTAACACTGTTCTAGACTTAGTCCTTGGTCTCTTTGTATGGTACTCAGTTTGTCACTCTCTTAGATTATGGTATAGGGTGATTTTCTTCCTCAAATTGCTAACTCTAGCTAGCACTTCTGACTTCAAAACCAAACTGGAATCTGCTCATAACTCTGACTTAACATTGCAGGAGTGGATGAGCTTGTCACTGCAGATTGTGTTGTGAGAGAATGGAGGCAAAATCCTGGTTGCCTTCCTTATTCCTCATCTTCAAGCATTTATGCTATCTGGTATGGCTGTTCTTAGCTCATTTCTTGGCTCAGTTTTTGGTTTGCTCATATTTCGGGCATCGCTTACTAGCAATCACATGTTTATTTATATTTATTCCCTGGGAAGGTGTCTTGCCAGTGCCTTTCTCGTCTATTTCACTCTCTTCTTTGGAGCCTAGCTACATATCTGACATGTTTTTCATTTATGTCTCTCTCACTTATATTTTGTTTGTGCCTATAGGGTTTCTTATGTAGCATAGGTGTGCATGTCTCATTTACCATTATGTTATGTTCTACTTGCATATGATTATCCCTATGTTCTTCTTTCATGTGATGTTCTCCTATGTTTCTTATTCTTTCATTGTGTGTGGCTGTTAGGGCTTGCATCTGAAGCCAAACAAACACCACCATCACTTTGGTTTGGCTGCACTATAGCTGTGCTTGGTTACAGCTTGGCCATATCTGTCCCCTTAGGTACCAAATGCTGGTGCTATATTCAGCAATGATGTGCTCTGCATTTTCCTTCATTCTAGCTAGTCTGTTTTCTCTAGTACTTAGGGCTTTATTACTGTACTTTATCCTGTCATAGCTAGCTGTCTTCACTAATATCATCATTTAGATGCTGATATGTGTTTTACCTTAGTGTTTAGGTGTAGATCTGCCTAGGGCATATCACTGTGATAATAACTCTTTCCAAACCATGAAGGTTTGTCAAAGAGCAGTACCAAGGTTCCATCAACTAGGCACCATCCCGCATGCCATGCATTGCAGGAATGCTTCTCTACCTAGCATTTTGCTTCTTCCTTTTCCTCCTGAGTTGGGAATCACACTGCTTCCTCCATAAATTCTGGACAAAGAATGGCTGTCATCACCTGTTGTGTTATGAGCACCACAGTTCCTTTTCCAATTCCAGCTCAATTTGCTACCTTCTGAAGTCCTGCAGCATTTCCATCATGTCCAAAGCAGAAAAGCATAATTGCCAACTGCTCTTCAACTGGCATTTGCTAGTTATTTGAGTCATTTGAGAACACTGGGTCCTTGCATATTTTGGTCACAATGGCATCAAATGTTGCCAGTGTAACACATAGTTCTTCACAGAAGCTATCATCACACAAGTTCTTGAGGGTCACAAGGACATGATAGAGGTATGATGGCCCCTGAGGCAAGTGATCACAAGGGGCCTCATAGCATTGAGCATACATTTTGGTGACTTGATCCAGAACCCACTTTTGAAGATGAGCCCAGCAATCAGCTTTCCTCCTTACAACATCCAATACATCTCTGATATCATCTGCATCCCAGTTGATATCTTCATCAGAGCTATCATCACCTAGATATCCATCCAACATCTCCAAATCACTGTCACTCCCATTTTACACAGTGCTGTTGGATGATGAGCTTGATGATGAATGACTATTGTCCAAATCTAGTGCAGAGAACATCATGAATGATGAGATATCTGACAGACTATTGTTACTAGCATCTGTAGAGTCACCAGCACTATCACTTGATAAACTTGAGAGTGAAGAAAAGTTGTCTGAGAGATCACTGAAGCTGGCATGTTTCAATTGCACAGTGAGTCCATGAAGACATAATAGCTGCCAAACACATTTGGCACATCTCTTCTGATAATCACTGTATAATTTGTGAAAATTTGAGTAAAGGCAAAGAAGCTTCTTGCTGTGAGCTGCATGTCATGGTATTTGAGCCATAGAATGGAAGTAGATAATTGAACAAGCAGAGTAGGCAATGAGCAGAGAGCACAATGATTATAGAATGTGACAAGCAGAGCATGTGATGAGCAGAGTAAGTGACAGCAAAGTGTGACATGAGGTCCTTGGCCTTGGGATCTGTTGGCTGCAGATGACATCATGTGCCAAATGTGCAAGCTTCTAAGTAGCTGCTAAGTGGATGCAGGTGACATCAGACATAAGCTGAGTCCTGCCTGACTCATATTCTAAAAGTTGATGGTCAAAGCTGTGACAATTCACATGACAATTCAAGGATGATTAAGGTGTGATAATTGTTCTTGAATCCAATGTAAATCTAATTTGAATCACCATGAAATTGTCAATTCTGACTGTCACTAATATTGCAGGCTTGCATGCCAATACATGCCAATGCACACTTGGCACTCCAATTTCTTGTTGCCCATGAATTCGTAGTCACCCTGTGATTTCTGCATAAGTCTTTCCTCAGAGATGCATTGCTACATCACCTAGTCTGCTCACTGCATGTGCAGAATTGCCTTTCTAGAGTATACAAGGTACATGTCCTTCTTGTGACTCAGCAAGTAGCACTTTCTATTTCATTTTGAGTCTTCTCTTATGTCATCCCATATGAGGGGCACACACTGTTGCTGCCATGATGGAGGTTGCAAATATGGAAGCCACAGACAGTGAGGGGAGAGTGATGACAGGATGACTTCAGTCTCATTGTGTGCATTTTCCTTTCTTCTTTGTTACTTATCAGAATGCAGGCTGACACTTTACCCTCAGGCTGCTATCATTGTCATTTGCATGGATATTGGGCTGGTACAAACCTTAGAAATTATTCTCTTCTTCAATTGACATTTCCAACACAATTGTTTAAGACAACTCCTTTGTTGCATAGAGTTTGTAAATCATGACATTTCACACAAGCTGTACTCTGACTAGTTTATATTCTGAGTCCTCATTTCAACATTTTGCAACCACTCATTAATATTCTGTGACTACTCTCCACAGATAATTAATGTTGCAGCCATAAGTACTATAATAAAGTGACCATTTATTTTTTGTGCAAATGGAGTAGCATAGTAAACCATCTTCTCATACATTAAACTAATCAAGGCAAATACAAGTGTGATAACAGAAATATTTCATGGATAATATGGTGCAACAGAGCAGCCTCAGAGTCCTAAGTGAATAAATGGAATCCAGCACTGAAATGAGACCTTCTTCTCCTTCTGCAATTTATTTACTGCAACATGTAGCACTTCAGCAGCCATAGTAGCATCAGGATATTCTTGGCCAGTTCCAAAGATATGATGATAAAAGATGTCTAAAACTTCAGGGGCATCCTCGTCATATATGCTCCTATGATGTCAACAAAGTGAATTTAACTCCAGATAACAGTGGAAAATTAAACCTACCACATTGTTCCCACAACTCCACAAAAACCAGAAAATAGCATTGTAGCAGCAAGATGCATGGCCTTGTCCAGGGCATTTTCATCCCCCTTGGCTGTTTTGCATGCACTGAGAAACACTAAGGATGCATTTGGGATGGCATGTTGCATTATCTTTGAAACTTTTAAATGTCTGTCACTTAGTAAGAGAGCACTTTTAAGTGGGTTTACAGGATCCTGCAATCCATGACAAGCAAATGGGCAAATGAGGCATGAGGAAGATGGGAGAGAACCTTTGCCATTGATGTGGGTGCTTCTTTGGTTCCCAGTTTTGTCAGGAATGTACTTGGTACATGGCATTCAATCATGTCCAGCTTGCATAGTGTAGGGTAAGATGATGATTGCCTGGCATCTCTGGCTGAATTGCGACTAAGATCTTAGGTGCATGGATCTTTGGAGGAGAGGGATTGAGGAGAGCATCCAATGTTGGGATATATGACAATATGGCATAATTGGAAACACATTCTTGATTATCTCCCTAGAAGTTCCCAGCTGCATGGATTGGAAGACATGAAAATGGGCCCATAGGACACCACCAGATATGTGACTGATCATCTTTCTACAATATCAGATGAATATGAGTAAATAAATGTCCAACAGACTATGAAAACTTACAACCTTTAGGTTTAGGCTTTGAATAATTGGATGGGCAACAGTGAGCCATAGTGTTCTCAAGATAACTTCAAATAGATCTTGAGGGTTACAGTCTCTATTCAATATTCACATTATATTTAGGCAATGGTCAGCATGTATTGCTTCAGGGAGGGCTTGTAATGCATCATCAGTCACTGCTGAAATCTCAGATTAAACCCAAATAGGCGATAATGCCTTTTGTGTCAAAACACCTAGTGCAGGAGTCGCTCTCATTGAAATTTTGGGGAGCAGAAAGTGCTTCACCAAATCCTCTATGAGCACCAATGCATCACAACCAGAAGCAGTGGCATTGAGCATGACAACTGGACCATTGTAGGATGCCTTTTGCAATTTGGAAATAGATTGGCAGTAAAAATTTGTCAAAGCCCTGCAGCTGTCTGACCTCTTCAAGAGTATGATTCCAGTCATTATTCAGGATACAACAATGCATCGCCTCCTTTTCCAGGTCCTTGATTTGCTGTGAGTTATCGAGCATAGACTGGGTGCTATCACATGCTGATGCAAATTCAAGTGCACATGAAATTGTCCAAAGTTTATTGGCTACCTGTGGTATGTGCTTAGGCCCAAATACAGCTCTACCCACAGAGAGGAACTTGACAGCCTTGTCAAACTGGCCATCTTGAATAGCATAGCTACATGCATCACAAGCAAGACCATGTGCCAGGGACAGAGCTGCTTGGCATTGTTGGATGTTTAGATTGAGGGATGCCAAGCAAGGAAGGAGGTTGATTGTATGCTGATATGCCTGCATAGTGGACAAGTGATGAACAGAAGCTTCTCTGTGTGCCCATCAACAAGAAATATGAAAGCAAGAAATGACAGAAGTGGTTTCATGCTTTGATGCATCACAAGAAGATGTCATAGACTCCTCCAAGTCTGCAACCTGACCCTTATGCTCAAATTGCATCCAAAGTGCATTTGCAAGGTTGTTGAGTGAACCAGAACAATCTGGGTGAGCTGCAGGGAACAGGACTAATGCTTCTTGGTTCAAAGCAATGGATTCCTCCAAATCTGCAAGCTGACCCTTCTGCTCAAATTGTATCTGAAGTGCATTTACAAGGTTATTGAGTGAAGCAAATCGATCCAGGTGAGGTGCATGGAACATGACCAATGCTTCTCAGTTCAAAGCAATGAATTCCTCCAAATCTGCAAGATGACCCTTCTGCTGGAATAGTATTGAAAATGCATTTGCAAGGTTGTTGAGTGAATGAGGTCGATATGGGTGAGGTGCAGGGAACAGGACTAATGCTTCTCAGGTCAGAGCAATGGATTCCTCCAAGTCTGTGAGCTGGCCCTTATGCCTGAATTGTGTTAAAAGCACATTTGCAAAGTTGTTGAGTGAAACAGATCAATCCATGTGAAGTATAGGTCTCAGGACCAATGCTTCTTGGTGAAAAGTAATGGATTCCTCCAAGTCTGTGAACTGACCCCTCTGCTCAAATTGTGTATAAAGTGCATTTGCAAGGTTGCTGAGTGAACTAGATTGATCTGGGTGAGGTGCAGGTCTCAGGACCAATGCTTCTCGGTTCAAAGTAATGGATCCCTCCAAGTCTGCAAGCTGACCCTTACACTTGAATCACCTCAAAAGCACAGTTGTGAGGTTGTGGAGTGAATTAGATCAATCCAGATGAGGTGCAGGTCTCAGTTCCAATGCTTCTTGGTTCAAAGCAATGGATTCCTCCAATTCTGCAAGCTGACCCTTCTGCTTAAATTCTTCTGAAAGTGAAATTGCAAGGGTGGTGAGTAAATAAGATTGATCCAAGTGAGGTGCAGGTCTCAGGATCAATGCTTCTTGGGCCAAAGCAATAGATTTCTCCAAATCTGTGAGCTGACCCTTTTGCTCAAATTGTGTCCAAAGCACAATTGCAAGGCTGTTGATGAATCATCGATTTAGGTGAGGTGCAGGTCTTAGGACTAATGCTTCTTAGTTCAAAGCAATTGATTCCTCCAAGTCTGTGAGGTGACCCTTCAGCTCAAATTGTGTCCAAAGTGCATTTGCAAGATTATTGAGTGAAGCAGATCAGTCCAAGTGAGGTTCAGGTCTCAGGACTAATGCTTCTTGGTTCAAAGCAATTGATTCCTCCAAGTCAGCAAGCTGACTCTTTTGCTTAAATTTTGTTGAAAGCACATTTGTGATGTTGTTGAGTGAACTAGATCGATCCAGGTGAGGTGCAGGTCTCAGCACCAATGCTTCTCAGTTCAAAGCAATGGATGCCTCCAAGTCTGCAAGCTGACCCTTCTGCTTGAATCATGTCCAAAGCACATTTGCAAGGTTGTTGAGCAAAGTAGATCAATCTGGGTGAGGTGCAGGTCTTAGGACTAATGCTTCTCAGTTCAAATCAATGGATTTCTCCAAGTCTGCAAGCTGACCCTGCTGCTTGAATAGCATCGAAAGTGCATTTGCAAGGTTGTTGAGTGAAGCAGATCAATTTGGGTGAGGTGCAGGTCTCAGGACTAATGCTTCTTGGGAGAAAGTAGTGGATTCCTCCCAGTCTGTGAGTTGACTGTTAAGCTCGAATCATGTCCAAAGCACATTTGCAAGGTTGTTGAGTGAACCAGATCACAGAGGATAAGGTGCTATCCGCAACCAGAGTGAAGTATATAAAAACACCAATGATGTGTTAAGATCTGATAATGCACCAGACTGCCTAAAAATATTTAACATCTCAGTTCTGTGACTGAGTGTTTCCCTGGCCTCCTCATCCTCTTTACTTGCTTCCACCCATAGTGAAATCGCTCTCTGGATATCCTGAGGCTGACCCCTCCAACTGAATCTTATGCATAGGGTGGCAGAAAGAGACATTATCAAGAGGTGTTGCTCTGGATCTGGAAGCAATCAGAGATCCATAGCTTCTTGCAATCATAAGATAACCTTGTCAAGGTCTGTGATCAGCCCTATCAGGTGGAATCACATGATGAGGGCATTCAATATATTGAAAAGTAGGGCTGCATGCCATACCATATATGGCTACAGCCATACAAATACAGCCATGATATGGCTATGGGACCACTGTAGCCATCACCATAGAGTTTTCTTTGAGACTTCAACAGTACAGGATGGCATAGGTACAGCTGTTGATGTTATAATATGGGTTTACAGAACATAACACAGTTCGTCGACTACCTTCTGCTCCTTCCATTTATATCTTGCAGTGAAGTCAAAGATTTGAAATGAGCCAGAATTTGAACTGTTAAAATACATAAATAAATGACATAATGACAAATAAAATGAGATGCAACCTGATGCAACAGGTTTGTGTCGCATAAATTGACATGTTTAGATTAATTTACCAACATATAAGCAAGCAGACATTTGCTGCAGGTAGAGATGTTACAGTGTGCCACATGATATGGTCTAGCAAACACGTACAATGTGCCATATGATATGGGTTCAGCAAATTCGCTGAACCAGTGAATAGCAAATAGATATATTAGGTAGTATACACTGTAAAATATGATATGGTACAGCGAATTTGCTGGAATTCCCACATAGCTGCTATGGTTTGTTGGCATTGCTGATGTGAAGGGATCAGCACTTAATGGCACTTAAAGTTGGGAGATTGGGGGATGGATTGATAGGCCCACAAATTGCTCAGGTAGATAATGTATTATACAACTAATGCTGATTGGGACTGCAACTACCAATCAGGACTGCAAATGCCAAATGAGAAATGCCTAACAGGAGTGCAAATGCTGAAAAAGACTACAAATGCCAATTGGCACCATCACAACCAAAAAGAACATATGACTTACTCCTGCTGGTGCATTAGAAACACCCAAATCTTCCTTACTACAATATGATGCAAACACCTGGTTCAAAGCTGGCACCATATACTGTGGTGTCAGATATTTTTGACCATCAGGGCCAATGCCAACTGTAAATCCATTAGGAATATCATGGGTTCTTGTTGTGGACTCACACTGTATCTGCTGAATCTGTTTCTTCATGATGACAGTGGTCTTACTGTGAGGAAAGAGAGATCTATCTACTATGTACTATCTTGATAATTGACATACATGGATATTTGGTATTGTTGATTATATCCTTTGAGTTTATTTTACATTATTGATGATATCACATGAACATTGGTTTGTTGTTATTGTTGATTATTTTCCATTCTCCACCCCAAGTTCTTTGCCCCCAGCTGCTGACTCCAAGTGTCAGAGCTAGTCAAACGATCTCAAAAACTCATTCTACCTACAATCTCAAACTCATCTCACTTATTTTTAGAATGTCTTTCCAAATGGCTGAGTCTCTCTGCAGCACCATCATCTCTGTTGATGCTGCCATTTGGCAGTGCCTTCAGGACAGGAACATCAACAAACAATGGAAGCTAATTCTTGTGATTTGGTAAGTACTTTTCACATGATCTTGCCTATTCTAACAAATTATTTTAGAACAAAATCTTCTGAACACAGAAGGAGAAAAAGTTTCTGAAAGAATTTGCAGTTGACCACTTCATATGGAGATTCACTGTAAAATACCTGAATGCAAAGCAAGCAGGAAATATCAACAAAGACTTCTGTGCAAAGGAAAGGAAGGCAGTAGAAGAGTTCAACAGGGGGATGCAAAAGAGATCACAACTGGCATCAGCTCAATTGGCACTAGGAAAATTGGCACCAAGACAATTGGCATCAGCAAACTTGGCACCAGGACAATCAGCACCAGCATACTCAGCACCAACACAAGTGACACCAGCTCAATCAGCACTGGCATAATCAGCACCTCCACCTCTGGCAGTGGTCCAATACAAAACTTGGCATGGCAAGGCATCAGAGCTTGCATCTAAAGATCCAGTTGCATCTGGCAGTCAACCTTGGGTGCTGACCAACAAAATGACAAACCTCTCCCTTCAAAGAAATCAATAGCAGCTTCAATCTCCATGCTGCTTTGGATCCATTGAAATGGATGAATCAACATCAAGCTCAGAGTCAGGATCAGCATTTCAGCCAGCATCTCCAAAACTGCAAACAGCTTGGCCAAGTCAAAAACAAAAGAGACCTGTGGAAGAGATTGAAGATCAAGATGAAGAATGCAAGAGTGGGAGGGAGGGATTGAAGAAGAGGGCAAAGACTATTGGCACTGGAGAATACCATAATCCACAATGCAAGTGATGTGAGAAGCTCAACAAGTGGTGCGAAGTACAGATTCAAGGCAAGGCTTGTGTCACCTGTGAAATGCACAAACTCTGATGTGAATGGGAGGCTGAAGGATCTCATTCAAAGCAGAAGTTGGTGGCAAAGCAAGTGCCAAGCTGAGAAGTCAATGCAAACTGCTGAAGAGCCAGATAATGGTCAACACAGATTGTGAAGAGGATGATCCTGCTCCTTCAACAAACAAGTCAAAATCAGTGCTGAACAACAAGAAACACAAGGAGTTAATAAAGACATGGGGGGCCACAGCAGTAGCACAGGAATCGACAGACCCAGCTATTGCCCAAGGGTCCAGAAAAGATACTCAAATGCAACTTCTCTTGATATGCCCAGTCAAGGGCAAGCAAAAGGGTATTTCTTGTTTATTTGATCTATCATATAGTCTAACTCTCTCCACATCTAGCTGCAGATCTGATGTCAATGCTGATGCCAGTGCTGATGCTGAACCAAGAGCTGGAGAAAAAGATTGAAAGAATTGAGAATTATGTGCAAAATATGAGCAAAGGATTTGAAATTGTTGTTGATGCATTGGACAAGCTTCAAAATTGGAAAATAGAAATTGATACACACATTGGCAGATTGGAGGATTACTTGGGCATGCTGAAGGGAGGCCTGCAGCATCTTGTCATGTTCAACAGAGTGGATGAAGATTTTGTGGTTCATGTCAAAAAAACTACTAATCCATTGGAACATGCAGAGCTAGAACACAGAGACAAGGAGTGTGAATCTGAACAAGAAAAGAACACAGCAGAGCTTGACAAGTCAGCATCCAAGGTCATATGTTTGGCATCAGTGCATATAGCAGAATTGGCATTGGAACGAATTAGTGAACCAACATCAGCATCAAGTGATGTAACAGGGCCAATTCCCAAGGTGGCTATTACTTGGGCAACTCCAGTATCAACACAGAAGCTACTTCCAGGCAATCTAAGCACACATTAAGTAAATGTAATCAACTCACAGTCTAGAACAAGATTTGTCTGTAGAGTCTGAATTGATTGTAGGCATATTCTCAACATGCAAGTTAAGTGAATTGATTTAAGTGCAAAACACAAATGCCAGTACAATGTGAGCTAATTTTGAATATATTAT
>JASFDH010001593.1:0-14049 GCA_036937195.1 Nidularia pulvinata
CCATCTCATAGTTTCCTTCACCATCGCATTGATATATGGAAGATCTTGCCGGTCTCCAAATCCAGGCAGTCTGCCTTACCCAATAACAGAATCGATTTCTGCCTGTGCCTTTCTTTGAACCTCGGGATACATCGCCATTGCCAGGAAAAAAAACTGAGCGGAGGATACCGTCTACAAGAACATTGAACAGTGTTAAAAACTGTTAGACAACATAAATATCCCCTAAACTAGCCCACTTACTGTATCTGCTCCGCCTGGTCGTTCGATGTGGTTGCTAAGTATGCTGTACAATTGACAGTATAAATGGTACGTTTGCTCACCTACGTAAGCAACAGCGGCAGTATCTCGCGCTATCTCTTCCTCTTCTGCTCGCGCTGGATCATCCTCATCCGGTAAACGTTCAATTAACGCTGTTGATAAACAGGGAACTGCAGAACCACTTTTCTGTAGATAACTGGATGAGAGCGACTAAGACTACATTTCCCTAAAGACACTTACAAGCCTCTCTTTCACGAGTTCGAAGGGTTTCTCGGCGACATCAGCATTTATGGCCCGCCAACGCGCTGCTTTCCGCTTGAATCCGGCCCCAGGGAACCAGTTCGGGACATACTTCAAAATAGGGATAAAATCGACGAGGAATTGGCCTGGAACTCCAGCTTCAGCTAAACCCATCAAGGCGTCTTCAGCATTCGAAATGTATGGATCATTGGATTCTTGAACATCAATCCCATAAGCGACATTCATGATCGTAGCGGCAAATGCGCTAATTAAAATATTAGCAACAGGGTCATGTGCGAGAATATTTAAGTCCTTACTGCCGGATGTGATGAATAAAGTTATCGGGAGTATCAAGCAAGCGACATAGAAATGCACGAGTCTCTTTAGCTTGAACAGGTTGATACTGAGAGACAACATTCGGATGAAAATGTTCGTGAAAAGCCCGGCGATGCCGACGCCACCAAGAACCATAAGGTACCATGGCCATATTATAACCCCAGTTCATCCTATAGAGCTGCCTATTAGGGCAGCATAGCAAGCGGATTGAAGGCGCTAACACTTACAGCTCCAAGATCATGGGCATTCGCATGCGGTCTGAATAGTTTGACGATCTCTTCTCAAAAAGATCATTGGTTCTCTTTAATGACCCCAGCACGACGAACGGTTGTCCGAAAACTTCGTAATAAAATATGTCACCTTCAATAACCAATCAGGTGATGCTGAGAGGAAGGTGAAAGTAACAGTCCACCATAAATCTTGGACCACTCGTCGTAAGTCAACCATGGTTTATCTTTGGGCATGTCAAAAAGGTTTCCAATAATTGGGTAACCTTTTGGCCCAGGAGGCAATGGAAGACCACGAGGATTAAACTTTTTTCTGGTAAATTTGAGTGCGCACAAAGCGAACAAAATGCCTCCAGCAATGAGATAAGGACGCGAAAGGATATCCATTGCTTGACTATATTGGAAAGGTGACAATAGTTGACAAGTATTCCAGTAGAGATGAACCAGAGACAGCGTAACTATCTTCATGAGTGTGAAACCGAGTGGATTATATAGACATTGACTGTATCTGATTGATAAGACGGTTGCTTTTTTGACAATCATATCGGAGACTTGACACGGAAAAGAACGTTTGCCATGGTGGATCCGCTGAAGACGTGAGATAGCCTGAACAGAAGGCAAAACTATCGCCGGTGGAAGTCACCCACAAATACATTATTAGGGAAGAATAACCCGACAAGCTGTCACAATCCCAACATGTGTGAAGGACTGTCAGAGGGACGAGCAGGGTCTAAAATACCCACTACACACTAGCTTAGTGCCTGGCTGGAAATGTATTTAATTTCACTTGAGGCCGCGGGAGCAGAGACGAGTTTGTTTCCCAAACGCAGTTGTAAATTCTCCTCGAACTCCCATGCCTTCGGATCAATTCAGGTAGGCCGCCGCTGCTGTTCGCAGTGAGAGCTCAACGTGCTTCCAGATGTGTATGTTTCACATGGACTGCATGAGTCCGAAGAACCACTAGGTATTGGATTAGAAAGTATATCATAATTAAACGCTTCTTAGCCTGGAGCTATGGCCAGGGTGTGAAAGACCGTGTCAGCTACATTCAGATTCATAATTACAGCGAAGAAATCACCTGATAGCGAAGATTGTATGCCGGAACACGTATAATCTATAATATATTGCTCATGTGCTCCTGCACCCGTTCGCAGGTACAGCAAATACCAAAAGCTTGCAACACTTATGTCAAAATTCTCTACAATATGAAGATAGTTACAACACCTACTGGTAGGAGAAGCAAACATGACACATAATGCAAATTACATCAATTCCATTTCTTTCTATGAGATATTGAGGCTCACTTCACACGGAGAGCTTTCCAAAACGAATTACAATGCGTGAAAACCAATTGCTGTACGTAATCAGGAACCGGGCCACCTGGTCAAAGCCAAGTTTCTCGTTGAAGAGGAATACTGATCAGTCCTCGGGCTTATTGGAAAGAGAAAGCTATACTCAATACAATGAAGCAAATTTATTTCTCCTGGTTTTTCTATTTTCTTTACAATCACTCTCTGAGTGCACACAATAACCAAAACCCTTAATTACCAAAAGCCTGGACTTCGAACCTCTGTAGATCATCAACGAACTGACTGTTTCCTTTGATTCAAAGCACATCTTAAAGCTGCCTGCTAGCGGATAAATATTCCACAACTTGAACAACTGTACATTTCAGGTTTTTGAAGAATCTAGGTGGCCGGCTTCCTGGTTTGTACCGAAAACAGACTTAGGAGTACGTCCGCTTCGAACGTTGCCGACGCACAGAGGCTTTTGACGATTAACGAGTCATGCCAGAAATATAATCACTATTAGATCATAATACGCAAAGTTTTTGAAACGTATACCATTAGAATTGAAATACGATCCCCGTCACCCTGGTACCGTTTTTTTATTGCTCTACGGTAAAACTGACCTTACAGTTAGAAAATCGTTCTGAAGTGACTCGTTTTCCATCAAGGTACAATCGCGGTTCTTCAAGCACAAGTAACGTCAGCGGCACGGCAATAGTGGTACCGCCCAAAATAGGCGCTTCGGTGCCATTATTTCTTTCAGAGCTTTTACGACAAGGTCCTCTTAAATCACTACCTCTATTACGATCACCATTCTACCATGCCCATCGAAGTCGTCGTTTCTCTTCTTTACGTGCGAAGTAAAGCACAGAAGCTGCTCGATCTGCCGAAACACGAGCTGGGAGATAAGTTACGAAGAGATTTGGACCGCCTTAGGCTTCCACACCCTCCTCAAGATAACATCCGGAAGCCGACACTAGAAGGAGTTTCTTTCTCGTGGTTCACCACGAAACATTCGGTAACCGCTCTTGTTTTGTTGCAAATGCTGAGCTACTAATAAGGCGTGTTGCCAGAATCTATACAGGATTGTGACCTCTATCGTAGACGGCCAAGATGATGATCCTTTGATTAAAGAGGCGAAAAAGTCTCGTGGAGTGTAAGTGCTTATTCCCTCTTCTTTGTCCAATTTTTGAATTCTCCGATTGCATCAGAGAGATGATCTTTGTTAAAATTCTGTATGTCGCTATGCAACATGCCATCCACTTGCTCATTCCTAAACCTCTTGCAGATCATATCATGGGCCACTGCCAATGAAGGATAAACACGCGAAAGACTTTTCCTCTCGTAGATCGTCTTATTACAACGACCCTCCGGGCGATCATCCACCCACACAGACGAAGAGTGCTCAAATGATTGATGGTGCGTTGGAACAACTACGGAAAAAAATAGATGATAGGACGCACAACACACAGGTGAGCGATATTTCCACCGTCTCAAATGATGCTTACTTTTAACTATGTTCTCGAGGTAAGGTGAACACAGATATTGACGCAAGCTTAAGTTCCAATGTCCAATTACCTTTATCTCGACGTGCAGAGTTTCCCTCCGAGTCGATACAGTCCATGGACCCCGAGAAAAGTCCAATCGACCATTTGAAGGAAGAATATGACAGTGTTCATGACGAAGTATTACGTGCATTAGCCCAAGCAATATCCATCGAAGAGTCTCTTAAGGAGTTGAAAGCCCCGGATTCCCTGGAGACTGTGCATGGTACCATCTCTCTATTCTGAAACTGGTCGATGCTTACTATTTTTATATTCATTTTTTCAGAACTCTCTGCACGTTTGAAACAAGCAGAGCTGGACCTAGAGCGCGAACATTCGGCACGTAGTGAAATCGAACATGTCATTCAAGACGTTAGGCGAGAATGTGCTGAGCCCTCTGTTGTCCCTTCTCTTCTGTTAGCTTTTGGCTGCAAGTCTAATAACGCCTCAACATCATTTTATGAGCATTTGAAATGGATTACAAGAGCCAATCATGCGTTAGATTCACATTGTGTTAGTTCTTAATTATTCTTTTCTTGCAAATATTATTACCCATTACGAGTATCCCATTTGTGCGGGAATGTAATCATTTTTCCTCTCCAGTGTGCAGACCCAGGCGGACCACTACCGTCTTCGCTGGCGCGCCGCTGTATTTCAAATCTTACGATGGAATGCAATCAAGTGGCGGTGCATTTAATCTACCTTGAATCTGCAGGATCTCGGTGTCGGCATGCTCCTCGTGCTTATTCGGGTGTTGCATATGTCGCTCTTGGCATTATGGAAAGCATTCCCGAAGTCGATGTTAACACTGCGACAGATTAGCATAAAATTTGGAAGAGCTATGATTTGAGAACCTTATATCTATACATATATATGTACGTTATGAAGAAAATTATTGGTTGATTCCTTCATGCCGGCAGCATTGTGATATAACGTTCCTCGTTACAGCGACTAGTAAAGGCTAAGGCATGAATGGTCTTCATATCAACGGCAAATCATGTCGAGTTCCATTACCTCCTGCCTCATGGGTCGATTAAAACAACCTGCATACCCAGCTGAAGCACGATCAAGCTTTCCATGATCAGTAGCAACGATAAAATTATATTTCTTGGCTTTGTAACAAGCGCGTTCGGTATTGTAATAAAGGCGTGACGTGGTACTTTAATAAACACGCTGAGGCTTCCGAGGAGATGGTCCATCACCATGTATGCCTCGCATAATGTATGAGATTTTCTGGAGTATTTCTGTTTTCAAGGCGCCGTCAACGACAAATTGAAGCAGAAATCTGGTTTGCTTCCAGATATTTCGCCCAGTAATCCATGATCTCAGAGACAGAAAGATTCCAGCAGATTGCCTTCAAGGATCGAAGGTTGTTGTAGTGACGACGCAGAAAATTGATGAACTGAGAGTGATCCCTATTTTCTCCGGGGCTTCAGATTCAGCGACGGGAGGATGATCACGGACAATGTGTGAAGGGATGGTGAAGTTAACGAGTCCAGAAAAGGCCCGAATCCACCCTCTGGAGGAAGGCCATGTTCTCCGTAACAAAGTATATAAATGTCATCCAAGTAGGGAAAGAAAAGGTCTGGCAGTCTATGAGATGTAGATTCCGGCAATACAACTTACAATGTGTGATGCTCGGACATTGCGTGATAAGTTTATGGCAGTCTTCTATGCTTGGTAGCACTCCTGAGCGCAATACAACAAGGCTGCAGGGCCGGAGATTAAGGACGGTCAATTGGGTACGGAAAACTGCTAGCGGGAAGCAGAACGGTATTGTTCATGAAACTCAACCAGGAGAGGAGCAGATTGAAACAAGCCCACAGGATACTGGTTATTGGCAATGGGAGCAATACTACCCTATATCGTTAGAAGTGCGCACGTCTTTAGCATCGGCACATTGTTTTGATCGCAGATAATGTCTCCTAGATACCCGGCAAAAAATAAATTCTGAGATGGAGATTCTCTTCGTTGGGAATGTGCGGCCAGAAGGCGGATGGCACCGGCCCGTTGTGATCCTTGCGGAGTGTCAAGTTTATCTATGTGGATGCTCCGTTAGTTAGACCAATTTATGAGCTGTATATCCAAAGGGCACATTCCTGACCACTGGAGCCACAAGTCTAGGAGCTCTGTGTAAGGCATCCAGCACTATTTACAGTGTAGAATCACCCTCATAGTAGTCCACAACCTTGGGTTCGATAGTGCAACGTTGCTCCATGCAACGCAAACACTGGCTAGCAGCAGTAGGCCGTGCTGAATAGTGAAGTAGCTTCTAGGCAACGTGGAACAATGCATTGGCGGTTTCAAAACGGACGAATGGGAACTAAGTAACCAGCCTTGATGATGCAGGAATGTTTCCGGCCAGAGCTCTAGTGAAAGATTGCAAGCAGAGTTAGGCGGCAGTACGTGTGACTGGCGCAGAATAGTTTCGGGGCCGTACGTTGAGCCTTTAACTTTTCTAACAACATTTTCATGCGAATAATCTCGTTGTCTAGGACGTCTATCTTGCTGTGCCAGCGACAATTCATTCCGAACGAGCTTGATCTCCGAGGGTGCAGCAGGAGTCGAATTGTATCGAAGAAAATGAGGAGTGGGTGACGGATGATACCGTACAATCTTAATGGAGAAAGTTATGGCATGTCTCACAGCGAGAGACTGAGCTGTTCAATGATACCAGATGCATTTGAGTGAGAGCGACTTTCGTAGGAGGGCATGTGAGCTTTGGATCCGATCATTGATGGAGATGTGACGCACAGTGTACCCTGAATTACGTCTTTACCTCCGTGGGATCGTTGGAATCCAGGCTTCGTCCTGCAACGAGAACGAACTTCTTGCCGTGTGTGCGTGATCACTGACAGTGTCACGATAAGCTGTGACCATGACTGGCCCGCGCCTTGTGGTTTAGGTCACGGTCTCGGTGTCTGATTCCGACACTGTTACCGCAACATATACCTCATCTCCCTGTCTTTATCCTTCCCCAGTTCCCCTTCTATTTCCGTCATACAGGAATTGCATATATTCTGCTATATGAAATTGTATTTGGAAGCAGTATACTTATCATATTCGCCACACACTCAAGTTCTTCGACTAACGCAACTTTAACGGTCGGAATTCACAATGCGATTTAGTGCACCTAGATCGCTTTCTCCATCTCCTGATAGAGGGTAAGACTCGCTATAGGCTATTCTTATATGTAATTGACTATGCCCGGGCAGAAAACCTAGACGACCTTATACTTTTGGCCTGCAATCTGACTCGGACACTGATTCGGACACAGACTCGGATGCAGACTCATTGTCAGATTCAGACGAGTACTCGGATTCAGACGAGTATTCCGACAGCAGCATCGACTCCGTTCTCGCACAAGATAGTGAGAGCGATGACTCAAGCGGGTCTGATTCCTTGTTTGATGAGCCAAGACCAACGTTGTTCGTATTCTCTGACATACACTCTAGCATGCACCATACAAACGTGTCTAATTTCGATATTATAGCAAACCTAGACCTCCACAACGAAGTCCAGCCCAGCAACGAGATATGGAAGATACGGTGGCGGCTATCCGGCTACGGACGCGACATCCCGATCCCTATGAGGAATGGGAGAAGCAGACGCGTAAAGAGGCTTATGTGAGCCACTTTGTTCTATTTAACATGCCTCAGCTGATTTATATACCATCTTAGCGTGTTGCGCGTAAAGATCTCGCGGCTGCGAACTCTCACCTCCACGATGAGCAAGAGCGGCTACGTACAGAGGACGTGCAACGACTAAACGCACTTCACGAACAGCAGATGGCTGAGGTGGAAGCGCAATTTGCCGGATTCAAATTGAGGCAAGAGGAAGAGGAGCGACTGCTTGTGCTGGCATTGAAGATGCGTAATGAAAGCCTGTGGAAGCGAGTAGAGCACGCCATCAAGCTCGAGCAGGACCGGGTGACGATGAAGTTGGATCTGGAGCAGAAACGGAAAGAGGAGGAAGAGCGCGTACGGAAGGAAGAAGAGCGCAAGCAGAAGGAGGAAGAGCTCCAGAAGCGCTTGGCGGAGGAGAAGAAGCTGCAGGAGGAGGAGCAAAAGAGGAAGGTCGAGGAGCAAAAAAAGAAGGACGAGGAGGAGGCCAACCGGAAGGCGGAGGAAGAAAAGAAGGAGAAGGAGCAGATGACTTTGAATGAGGAAAAGGCGAAGAAGGAGCAAGTGGTAGCAGAGCAGGGGGCTAGGAGTCAGTTTGGTCTTACGACGGCAGAGGAGGACTGGCGGGAAGCCCGCTACAACCTCTATGTATGTTTTATCCTATCACTTGGTTAATTATACTGACATACCTTGCAGGTCCTGAAAAGCGGGGCTGTGAAATACGTTAAATCGAATCCACAGCTCAAGAAAGAGTGGTCCAAGTATCGGCGGATGATTACGCCTAAAATCGGTCAGCTCACGAACGACCCCAACGCCATCAATACCATCGTAAGTACCGGCCTACTCTCTCCCATCGATATAACTAACCCCACCTCCAGTCCACCGAAATCCTCTACATCATCGAACCCCCTTCCGGCCCTGCCCACCAACAAGAAGTATACACCGCCCTCCTCTCTTCCCTCGCCAAAGCCATCATCCGCCAAGCCGAAATTGAGGTAACCGCCGAGAAGCGGAGCGCCATCCCCCTCGCGCGCGTCGCGTACAACCTCCTCTCCCGCTTAAAGTTCTTCCCTGAGGTCTTCTTCGCAAAGCTCGTGCAGCGCGTCGGAGGCTGGCCCATCCCGTGCGTTGTGCCCCATACGGGTGACCACGACGGCAAGCCGTGGACGGACGAGCGCGCGCGCACGAAGGCAATGGGGTACCGGAAGAGCGAGAGCGGCACGGCGGGCCCGGACGACATCGAGACGCCTGCAGAGTACACGACGCGAGTGGCAGGCGTGATGAGGGTGTATTTCCATATTTTGAAGGTCCCCCCGTATGAGGCGCAGCAGAAGCAGCAGATGTTCCAGATGCCGAGGTATTGGACGTGGTTTGCGAGGGTGATGGGGGATAAGGGGATGCTGGAAGCAGCGGTGGCACCGCAGTTGATTTATAGTGCGTTGTTCCTTCCTTATCGTCATTCGTATTGTTGCTGATGCTTGTTCTTTCTTTCTAGCTGCATTGGACGTGATGGGCTCGCAAGCCAAGGACGTCTGGGGCGTCCAGTGGATCAAGATGCTGCAGCTTATATACGACGGCGTAACCAATGGGCTTGGGAACGGAAAGTTCGTTGGAGGTGAGAGCCCAGAAGGGGTTGCTGCGCGTGTGCGGGTGCAGCTGGAGGTGGAGAGGATTATGAGTGGCACACAGAATTAGTTGTCCGCCTGGTGGTGCTTCTTGCTTTCGTTCTTCCTGCACTGATAGATTTCTTGTATATTAACTCACCATACATCACGCCACGACGATCTATCTACCATTATTGTGTAAATTTAGGATTAGCATCAACTTATTGACTAGAGGCGCTTCAGTCGCCCCTTAACTCATGCGCGTGAGCTGGGTTGATTGATAAATTGCTTCGCTTCTCATTGAATTTCCTGCTTCTGGAACACTACATATAGATACATAAAATAATCACTAGCTTCCTAAGTGTATAATAACCGTCCGTGTTCGGTGGTCGCAGACCATGATATCATCCAAATCGTAAACCCTTCTTCTCACACCTGCTCAGACGAACACAAAGCTTGTCCTGTTTGCAATCTCCTCATTCCGTGCCACAAGTGTCAAGTTACGCCCGCCATCCGTGCGCTGGAACACAGCGACTCCCCCATCGACGTTCGCGCCGGCGATGAGGAACTCGTCGCCCCCATCAACGACACGCCCTAGAGACATGCTGCGGATCTGCTTCAGCCCAGTGAATACCTGCGCGAGGAGCGTGAGGCTTCCGCCCGTGCTTCCCGTCGTCGTGGCATCCGACGACTCCTGACGCGCAACGTGGCCGCGAGCACGCATGTGCGCACTGCGCTTGAGCATACGCCGGCGGGCCGACGCAGTGCTATTCCCGCTGCTCGTAGTAGTTGTAGCAGTTGAATTATCCGCCGCCGTCGAGTTCTTAAACTCAAAAATGGCGATGGTGTCCCCGCGCGGGTCGAACTCGGGCCCGAGGTTGCGGTTGCTCACGTAGATGAGGGGGTCGGGGAAGGCGTCGGTGGGCGTGGATATGAGGATCTCCGCGCCAAAGAAGGAGCCGTTGAAGGTCACATCTGGGGGGATGATGGAGACGTTCGCAATGAGGGGGAGGGTGGTGCCGTTGGGTGCGGCGGGAATTTGCTGCGCGGTGAGGGTAGAGGTCTTTTCGTGGATCGTAAATAGGATGTTGTCTAAGGGAGACAGGGTGTGAGATGGGCTGTTGGGAGAACGAAGAGGGTAAGCCGTACCGAGGATGGCGATGTGACGCGGCCCAGAGCCAGCATCTTGGTCGATCTGCCCTTGCACTTTGAATTTACCGGGTGCACCGTCGTTCACTAGACGCCAAATCTTGTCTGCGCCCAGATCAGGTACGAAAACCTCGCCATTGAACTCGAGAGACATATGTGGATTGGAGGGGCCATCACCGACGGGGAAGTCGACGACGGGAGAGTCTTTCTCGAAGTGTAGGGGGTCACCTGAGACGGTGGCCACGAAGGAGCTGTTGGGAGATCCGAACTTGAGGAGCAATATCAGTATGAGCACAAGGAATAGAACTACAAAGCCACGTACGTTCATAGCGCTGACCTCCCCAGTCGACAAGGGGTTGGTGAACGTTGGTCCATTCCCACCAGTCGTAACCGTGTCCACCAGCGTAAGTCCACCATCGGACCCAACTTCAAAAGATTGTAGATTGCCAACGGGTGATATTTCATTAACGGCGCTGTACCCCACGTCAACTCGACGATCGAACACCCAGGATAAAGGTGGACTCACTAAAGAATGCTCGTATTTTGAGGATGAGAAGCAATCCACGAGGGGTTGTCGCCCGTCGGGCTCTGCTTAAGCAGCGTCAAGGAGCTGGCATCTGAGTCGAACAGGTATGTGGCCACAAATGAAGAGAATCCGCCTGCAAGAATGGTAAAATTGACCATGACTAGTGCTGGCCGAAGATGACGTTAAAAGTTCGTCCTGAGAATAAGAAAGAAAGTGAACTGAAGGCACTGGGCCTAGAAGTAGCAGAGGAAGATATTAGAAGAGAAGAGAGATCGAGCGGATTATAAGGGTACCGCTCGGCTCATACAACAATGCACAGTCGAACGCCCTCGGGCTACTTCATTGTTCCAGTTGTTTGATCTCGGGTTGGTGATATGACAAAGCCACGTTGGGTGCCAAGATGGCACAGCTTTTGTCCTGGAATTAAAGTCAGGCGGTATGAAGGGCGGCGAGCTGGAGAACTCGGGTAACCAGCATCATAGCATCATATCGAGCCAAGGAGTCTGGAGAGTATAAAGTCGAGGAGATCATGATAGTTTGTCGACAAGACGTTTCTGGTAAGTGGGATCATCACTGTTCGTTGCTGGTCGTAAAAGTATTTCAAATTTCGAATCGATTGGATCAAATTTGTAACCAGCGTCAGTTGAAGCTTGTCTCGAACTACGATATCGTGGTCCGCTGTGTCTTCCAGCACTGCACAGCTGCATACACTTCACATAACTCCTCTCTCGATCTCTGTTTGCAATCGCCGCCCTGTTGCCTGCCCATCTTTCTGCTGTCCGATTACAATGGAGCACCCTGCAGGGAAGCTAAATGGCTCGATTCATGTAATATCTACTCGTTGCTGGAGAAGACAACCCAGAAGAGGTTGGATTGAGAATAGAAGAGTCTGAACCAAAGAATGTGACGTGGACGACTCGTGAATTCATATTCTTCGCCAGCGGTAGCACATGCATGCGTTCTAACTCGATTCAACCATCGACTTCTCCCTATTCCTCCTCGGGAACTCTCAGTTGGAATAATAGAAAACTTTCCTAGTCCGCCTCCCATAAACGAATCGCTTTGATGCATATCAGCTTCATGGTGTTGATGTCTTTGACTCAGGGAGTTCTTGGGCAAATTATATGGACCCAAATGGGCCCACATACGTTGAGCATGAGCAACATGCACCGCGATATCGCATCACAATCCCCGCTTTAAAAGGTAAGGCTCGGTTCTTACTACTGCTTGCTGTTCGCCCACTTTGCTTCGATTTGCCTCGTGTTACCATATCTTGCTCTCCGGAGGTGTTGTCCCCATCATCACCATGCGCCACTACCACCACAGCGGCTGATCTGTCTTCCGTTACTTCTCTATCAATTCCGGCGGGCCCGATTTCTGCAGGAAATGACGAAAGGGTAGCGCGGAAGAGTGGACTTTCGGCACGCTGATTTTGGCGGATAAACGGGTAAAAGCCCCTTGGGGAATATCTCATTAGTGCGTGAAGAGTATATGAAGGACCCTTCATATGTGGACCCACTTGTCGATATATGAGCGGGATTGTGTTCTCAATCAGATGCACTGGAACCTATTCAATCTATGTATTAGAAGTCAGTACTGACATGAAGTACATGCGGTGGAAGCAGACTGAACTAAATAAATTGTTGACAGAGATTATATCCATTAGGATCAGTACCTGGAACAACCCTGTCTTAAATCGACCTGTCATGTATATCAAGAGCACGAACACCCTATTCTTCCCCGCAACCATCGACGAGTCCCCAGAGTACGCTGGCCAGCTATGTGGTCGCTTGCCAGCCAGCTCGTCGATTGGATCAGTTATCTTTTTAAGAGCATGCACTACTTCCAGTTATTTTCGACGAGCCCACGAAACACCATATCTAATGCTAGCTCATCTCCTGTCCAAGAGCTGCTCAACCTCATCACGGTGTCGGTCTCCAATCTCGAGAAATCTTGCGCCGAAAGAAGAACCGCTGTCCCCAACCTCAGCGATCCTTTTCACCCTTCCTCTGAGGCATTCCGGGCCGACCCTGCCGCTTCAGAAGCCGCTAGCATCATCAGCGCCGCAGCTCTACAGCTTGCCGCTATCCTGACTCCGCCCCAGGTATCGCTGTATCACGTTGTTGGAGGCGTAAGTAAGTTGTATTCCATTGATTTTGATCTGTCTTCTTATCGTCCTCTGCAATAGCACTTTAAGGCAGCAGCCCTCCGTGTGTGCCTCGAGTCTAATGTCACGGAGATTCTGAGAGAAGCAGGACCACAGGTCGGTGTTTCGCTGCTGTTTATATCCATCCATCTATCAGCGTCGTTAAGCGGTTGTATTCAAGGGGCTTCATGTGAACGATATTACGGCAAAGAACCATCAAGATCCAAAGAAACTTAGTAGGCAGACCCAGGTCTTATACTCTGTAATGAATGCAACTCATGTTACACTGTCCAGGCCGCTTCCTTCGTATCTTGGCTTGTCACCACATTTATCGAGAGGTTAAGCCGGATGTTTTCGCAAACACGCGCATCTCAAGCATGCTTGATACCCTCAAACCAAGTGCGGAGATTATAGCTGAGTGAGTGTTAAATTATCCGTGAACGATATTTCATACTCATATACAATACGTAGCCCTGCCCATAAGCACGACGGCACCCATGGACTGGCTGCACTAGCCTCGCATCAGTAAATATTGCATTATTCACCAACATCATCCATTAATGACTTACCGTTTCGCCATTCAGCTTGGACGAGCCATTCAAAGCTGCCGCCTTCGTCTGGGAGGCGCTTACCGATCCATCTATGGTCGCGTCGGAGGACCCCGAGGAATCTCCGTTCGCAAAGGCCATCAATAGCAAGGAGACATTATGGCAGTTTCATCAACGACCTGAAGAAGCGTTTAGGCACCATAGATTCGGTATTGGCATGCAGGGAATTCAGGCGTTACAGCCCGCTGATGCTAGCCTTGACGGTAAGTCTTGTATTTTTCATCTTTGACTGCGACATTCAACTAAAATTCGCGAAGCTTTCGACTGGTCTTCGCTTCCCGATGGGTCTGTTGTCGTGGACGTCGGTGGAGGCATTGGAACATCCTCCCTTCCCCTAGCGCGCGAGTACCCCAAACTGCAGATCGTTGTGCAGGATCAACCGGGCGTCGTTGCCGAGGCTAAACAGGTAAGTTAGCTGGTATTAAGCTTCTGGTGTATTAAACCTCTTTGTATTTCGGCAGATATGGTCCAGGGAGATGCCTGAAGCTTTGGAGTCCGG
>JASFDH010001594.1:0-14037 GCA_036937195.1 Nidularia pulvinata
CTAAGTCAAATTCTATCTTTAGAAAATTCCCACACTAACAAGTGAGGAATTATGTCACTCATTATGTCACATTATATTAACATAACAATAATATTTACCCTTTGACATACTTTGTTGTTTTATGTGACAGTCATAGGAATTTCCTGTGACATTCCGGGTGGAATCCACCAGGAACTTCCTGTGACATTCCTGAAGGAATGACAAAATCTCTCAATTTCGCCCTGAAATTCCGTGGAAATTCCGTGGAAATTCCACGGAATCCACAGATTCCTGCAGGATTCCTGCAGGAATACAGGGGGGAGTGTAAAGACCTCCCTGCTTGTCCTCTGAGTTGTCTGTAAGGTACAGGACTTACTTCCCAGACACCGATATCCTAAGAATAGAATACATACTCCACGACCCTGCGTTGCATTGTACTTACTTCAGATTACCTTTATTATACATATGAATTTCGCAGACTCCAATTCACCTCCAAGCATTACATGCTACATCCATTCATGTTTCCAATTACCATATAACTGTGAAACCCAAGAGATTCTGAAATAAGGGGTTTATTACCCATTTAGCTAACAACAAGTATTTAGAAAAGGTATATAAGTAGTATAGTTGTAGAGTAGTTAGTCAGTCTTCTTGAATTGAGTACCTTGAATACGCAGCGCTCGCTTAGTTCTAAGTACTCTCTCTCGAAGCTCTCTCGTGTTTGCCTAACTTCGTCGCCCTCTCACGCTCTCGAAACTCGGCAACCTCACATTGTCCACCCTTCCCGCCTTGGCTCTTTCATCTATCGCAATTTTCAACCGTGCTATCTTCTCCTGCTGGGAGCTTCGAACGTTTCTATTACTGGGCTTCTCTAGGCCAGAAGGAGCCAGGGGGTCAGGGTAGTACGTGCAGCTGGAAGAAGGGCGTGTGCGCTGAGGAGTGCTAGGTACTGGACCCCGTATTTGTTGGGGTGTAATTCTCGCTGCACCTCATCTATGAGCCACTCCTCTGCTAAGACACTTCCACCCATCCAGGCTTGGCTATCGGGGCTCCATACACCGCATTCGCCTCTTCCCCTGCCGGGAGCTGAGAACCGGTGTGACTGGGGCTTGACCGGGTACAGCATATAGCTGGGAAGCGATGAACCCACCCTGCTACCGTCTACTCATCCTTTCCGGCCAACCACGAGCAGAGGAACGGGCGTATCGCTCGCGTTAGGTGGTTAGTTTTGCTAAGTTTGCGGTGGGAGCTCATTGGTTTTGTGGGAGCGAGGATAGCGCCCCAGTTTACAGCGTATATCTAGATGCGTGGCAGAAGCAAGGAGAACGGCTGGAGTGTGGAGTGTGCTCTGAGAAGGGAGGAGCGCGCAGAATGTGAGAGTACTATTGTAATTCATGTAAGTGTGGGGTCACCTTGCGGTGGAAGTTGTATTTCAATCTTGTGAATGTCGTTATTCCTGCCCAACGACCTATCGAGCGCTCGGCAGAGAATATTCAATCAACTTGAAGGACCGGTACGACGCTCATCAGTACTTATCATCACGTACGTTACATGGCTATTGTCTATATACTTTGTCCCTGCATGCCAATTCACTGGGAAATTCGAAATCGGCACACGGTCCAAAATATTCGGTCTTTCTATCCTGTAAGAACATAGTTCCTTACAGCATTTAATGATATAAGTGCTGATGAGCGTTTTTAGGGCAGACAGCATTGGATGTCTCCTTTTCGTGCTCTCGGATAATCTAGATCATATTTCTCGGCTATGGATTGAAATCCATGAAAGAACCGGCGAAATCTGGACGTCTCCAGAATCATGCAGAGAGGGAAGCCATCGAAAGCCAGATAGGTATGTGCCAAGCATCTTCATCGACGCTCAAAGCAGCCGCTCATTTCCCCTCAACAGCAGCTCTATGGCTGGCGTCGAACGTTGAGTGCCTGTCAATCATCAACAAGCAACCAACAAGATATTATTAGGGACAACAAGTAGTATGTAAAGTTGCGTTGACATCGGTGGAAAGTTATTAAGTGGATGCCTTGCTCTGGAGGTCATATAAATTCTCTACTAAAGTGTGGTATAATATTTCAGGCTGACATTGGCCCTGATTCTCAGGCGAAACTTCATATATGATGACGTTGAGACTCTACGAATCCGTAGTTGTTATCTCGACCTTCCTAGTGGTGAGTATTGGATATATCCCCGATGAAATGGCTATCACTGATTTATAACTATATTGAAGGTCGCCACCAGCGTCAAAGCTTCTAGATGGGCCTCGCAAGGATGTTTCAGGTTAATACTATTATTATTATCGATCTCATACCCCTTTCCTTCTCGTCACCTTCATGCAGTGTCTTGGACCTATGCACAAGCTACTCCGTCATTTCATCATGTTAATGGATTTCCGCGTCTAGCGATTCCCCAACTTCCCGTGTATTTCAAGCAGCCTCCTATTTGGACCCTGTTAACTTCAACTCTATTCCTTGTTTTACTTTTTGTGAGCCGTATCTATATAGCGGCATTGATGATGTTCAGACCACTGACCTTGGGTCTAATTCAGGTTATCAAGACTGCTGTGCGTATATTAATATTTCTCGTGTACATGAATACAGCGCTGATGCTCATATTTACACTATCGTATAGACTGCGACAAGGTAATCCACAACCCCAGCACTCAATCGACTTCTCTAGCTGCAACGTGCGCTGGACTGGGGAGGCTGACACCTATTGTGGTGAAGTGAATACTATTCAGGTATTTAAGAAGGACACTTCACCACCAATTGTTTGGAATTCAATCGGATGTTATATGTAAATTCGCTTCCAACTCCCCTTTCTTCTCGTTATGTGGACTTTCGAAGTTATACGTATATACTAATCGACATCATTTTTGCTTCGCAGAGATTCCACTTCTTCGCACACATTGAAGACTGCTTCGTACACGGGCATGAACGATAGGCTCTGGAATTGGCACTAGAGTTTTGCCCACTTCAGGAAATATGAACAGATAGGACCGGAGGGGGGTTGATTTTATGAATTTCTCTCCTGGTCGCCCCCTGGTTCTAGCGACATGTTATCATTTTCACCGTGTCATCAGGAATTTCCCATGTTTGAAATCTTCTACAGATGTGGGTATTATTCAACAATTTTTAAGAATTTGCACAGATCTACTTGAATTTACTTGTTTCCGAAAGTGGGTAAATGTAGGTAAAAACAAAACATCCCCTTGAACATTATTGCAAATATCATGCAATTGTGTATAATTTGACCCAACTTTAACCATTTTACACACATACAATTGTTCAATTCCTCTAATATTTCTCTCGTTTTTCGATCTTTACTTGCTCATAGACAACAGGGTGATTATATTTAATCATTATATCATTATTATTAAAGAGCTTTAAACTATAAACCTAAGAAACTATAAACTCTGGAAACTATAATACAAAGAACAGATGTAGTGATGAAAGGATTATGGAGAAAACAAATACAAGACAATAGGAAATGCAAGAATGCACCCTTATTGATAGGAAGATGATGTTGATATGTAGTGACATGAATCGTCAGCATTAAATTTGGTGGCACTAATGCGTCTCCCACATATCCAGTCCTTTATTTCGGCCTCTAGCTATCAAAACAAAACCATCAATACATGTTACAGCCAGAGCAACAAGACATACCATGGTGACAACACAAGCTAACATAGGGGCTAGAATTTCAGCTTCTGATTGTTCTGGATCATCCAGAAAGCTAGTTTTGAAGCAAGATAAGTAGTGCTGACCATATGTGAACTTGTCTTTGAACAACTCGAAATTATTGCTGCATGACAAAATGGACAATGTCCAAGGATAATGCCCTGCAGATTTGCATTATTGTAACTTTTATTCAGGAAGGCTTAGAACAAATACCTGGTCATTACACTCATAGACGAAACTATCTTGCTTTAAAAGATCCTTCACAGTGGCTTGATACCCAGATCTGAGTCCCTACTTTGATTTTGCTACATGTCAGGCAATTTCTTGCACGTCAGTGTGTAAGGTTCTGAAACATTGCTTCAGCTGAGCTTATCTTGGGATTGTGACCAATGCATGATGGATGTGATGAGGATCGAGTGCGTGGATGAGACAAGTGCAGCTACAGACAGTGTGACAGTTAACACAATTTCCTCCAAATAAAATGAAAGGTGCCTCACAAGTCTGCCATTATCCATAGGTATCCAGAGCATATTCAACGGACACCAGTGTTGGTTTGTATACTGGGCAGAAACTATAGCTGGAGAATTACAGCAATGTACAGACATAAGTGCTACAAGAAGTTAGGAATACATACCAGTATGAAGGCTGATATTGCTGTGTGCACATTTAGTGAAAGGGCACAAAGATGCTTGAGCACCAGCATGGAGACAACAACGTTGGATGAAGGACATGGCAGTGGAAGGAAAGCAACCCAAATGATGTTGTTTGGTACCTTTGTTTGGCAGCTGTTCTGTCGGAGTTTCAAGCAACTTCGCTCACGACATGTGTTTGTCTCGCTGCTTGCTCGCTGTGCCAACTTGCTTCTGAGTTGGAGCTCCTTATCGGATTTGCAATAAGTCCTTTGTCATTACTATGTTTATATACAGTATGTGTGTCTAATTCATGAATGCTCTTAGGCTTGTTATGCCTAACAGTAGGACTCAATTATCCTGCATTCCACTTGAGTTGTATTAAGGCAATTATGACTACTAGTCTCCCTGACTGATGTATTTCCCCCCAGCCCAGAAACATTGATAATGTTTCTTTGGTGATGAAATAATTATGCAGTATTATCTTATTGACAAAGACAGTATATTTCTAGACTATGTCACAATAAATATTCGCTTTTTTGAACAGTTACTATTAGTAAATTGAATTATTCTAATCAGAGGCAATCTTCCAATATTGAGCAAAAACAAAGAAGATTTCAGGGCACTTCATTGGATTGCAGAAAATTTTGACAAATCACAATGAATATTATGAACTTTACAAATTATAGAGATTTGCATAAGATTCTCAATTTGGGTATTTCCTGATGGTCGCATTGGACAAAAGACATGACTCAGCCTACTCAAACTGATGCAAGCCCACTTTCAATCCACTCTGACTCGTACACCAGCCATTAAGCGGGGAAAATTACTCAGCTTGACTTTTTACAGCTACAATAGTTGACCCTGCCTGACAGGTTTCCGAAAAAACGGACATAAACAGGGTTCATTGTCTTCTGGATTAAGATTTTTGTCGTCAGAGACATGTTTGAGGGCAGTTTTTGCATTCTCTGAGCCCCTTGTGGTGTAAAAATGCAAATGAGAATCATGGGATGAGATTGACACGTTTTCAGCGTTGACTGAATGTTCGCCAAATAAATTTTAGGCGGAGCCTGATTAATTTACTCGGATCAGGCCACTCAACACTTCAAGATTAAGAGTCTTCCCTTTACTCAAGTACCACATTGACTTGAACACGACGAACTCGAAACTTAAATGACAATGACACTTGCACATAATGCAAGAAATTGAAGCAATAGATTTACCATGATGATGAATAGCTCGAACTTGAATACAAAGGATTTACAATAAGTTTAAAGTGATAGACAACCAAGATGGACTATGTTGGGACTATACTCCCTTGAAGTTCCTTCGCCAATACGATGGCGGTCTTGTATTCAACTCCATCAAGGAAATAGGCAAGCTTCCCCGTTGGGACGGCAACTAAATATTCCTCGCATTGAGCGACCACTTCCAAAATTTGATTTTGAAATAACTCACACTCCGATAACGTTGATGCCGGGACTGACCTTGCCCGCGATGCAGCAATGAAATCTAGTTGGGCCTAAAGGGAAATAGCGAGTGTTAGTCAAATCTCTCAGTACATGCGGCAGAGATCTTGATTACAAGCCAAATGCTGAGTTAATTCGGGTTGATTTGTAGATGGGATGAGCATGAATATGATTATGAAGCAGTGAGAGGTATACAAACATTAGGTCCACCACCTGCATAACACCAAGTCAGCATGATTGAATAGGCATTATCTTTATTATACATAAGAACACTGGCATTGAAACACCACTGGTCCTTGAGGCGTGGCGATGGTCTGGGAGACAAATGCTACAGAAGCGGCAAGAGTGACGAAGAGGAATTTCATGATTAGTTGTTGCTGTGGAAAGTCGATGAAGTTTATGTTTACTGTGGCACTTTACCTTTCCAATGCCTCCATTTATACATTCTTCCAAAGTCTAAAAATATGTGTAACATTCGGATTTCGACTTACCTCCTGGCCAGGAGTAGTCCAGGATTTCTCGGGCCGTACTTGAGTTACAATACGCAGGGACTCTTTGGAGTTTCATAAGTGTGGAGGCAGGGCCTAATGATAGCAGTAGATGCTTACTCTTCACCTTGCAACCCTGTTTCGTTGGCCTCCATTTCTATGAGTCAATACTGATTTATATCACTTTATATCAGCATTGAAAGAATTGAGCAAGGAGAAGAGTCCCCGTGACTGGTTACAATCTCGTCGTCTATATAATCATATTTGCATAAAGTCAGAGAAGTATGGATTCTTTCACGTGCAATTGACGTTAACGATATCATTTTAAGGTTCCCAAAGGATGAAATCTCAGAGACGAAAAATAAAATAAAACAGCTTCATTATTAATCGAAGCACACATATAACAAAGACAACTGGAAAGCGAACGATACACAACGAGAAAGCATGGATAGGCAGCTAAAAAGAAACAGATACATAACTTTAAAAATAATCACCTGCATGCCCCAAGTAGCCCTTCTAATTAGACGTGTAGGAGGGGGGGTGTCCTACACCTCAAGCTAGAGTGGATTTAGGTAGTTTCTTCAAGATACGGGTAATTGCAGGATAATGTATTTATGGGACTTGTAAATATAGAGGGGGCGCGGGGGCACCAGATACTACCTCCCGTTGTCATCGGGGCAGGTTGCACAGCTGACACCAAGCTATTTTACACAAGATTAATCACTTGCAGTACGTAATTTGGCTGATTATATAAATCTCACCGATGTTTTTCGCAATGGAAAATTGTATAATTTTACCCAATGTTATTTCCTTATATGTAAATAACACCCTGTGAAATGATGCATTTCGCTGGTCGGTAAAATTTTGGCAAAATTTGGTCAACCAAAAATTGCTTTTACACTACTTTTTCGCGGTGTTGTCAAGACCTAGGTCTGACCAGGGTCGGTCGCGAAGATAGATCAAAAAGTCAAAAAAAGGTCAAAAAGGTCGGACCTTTCCATATGTAGAAGCTGCCAGGACACAACAGTAGTTTTAGTTCCATTGCTTACAGCTAATTGTTAATCGATAGACCCATTCTTCTGCTATCCTGCGCTGCTCGACGCGCATTCCAATTTTTGCCAGCTTCAGTTTCTTGGGTACTTAGGTCTGATCGGAGGTACTTCGCTGGCTGAGTTGAATTGTATCAAAACTTGATCGGTCGGCAGACCACCGTTACTGATGTAATGACGTCACGAGCAAAGTGAACCACCTTAAACCATGCCCGAACTCAATGTGCGCTGGTCTGCGCCAAACCATATGCGTTTTGGTAAGTAGTACGTAAGTAAATGGTGATTCGAAGCTGAAACTCCCGCTGGATGGAGGCAGGTCCAGACGCAGATCGAACGGCCTTCTTTCGCCACCTCTGGACTCAAGATGTGCATATAAAAGCCTGTATGCCTATGATTCATCACGACAAGCTCCGTCTTTCTCTCGTTTTTACACCCGAATGTTCTCCAAGCTTGCTTTCCTTCTCGTTGCCGTCGTTGTCGCAGCTGAAGCTGCTATTGTCGGTCGCGCGGACGTTACGCGAGAAGTCAACGTATGTCATCGTTGCGCCAGGGCTACTGTCGAAAGAAACTAATTTCAGCTTATGCATAGATTCCTGACGGTCACACGATTGATGACTTCTGCACATTGTGGGGAAACACTTGTGTTGAGTGAGTTCCTTTTTCCAATCCTATATTTGTACTGTATACGTACATGTTGCTGACTGGTTGGTTGTCTTCAGTCTCGCACACCGTGCTGGTAAATCGTACTTTGTTTGCGGTGCCGGTTACGATGGCCCCAGTACGTTGACTACTCACTTACTTGTCTTCGAACTCGACGTTGAACTAATTCCTTCCAATTTCTCTTCAGCCTCCGCCAGAGTCGATTGTCTAGCACTGACAACACCGACAGAGGACTTCACGGACAAGGTTGTGGTTAAGCTTGGCCTTACCTATGTCTCTTGATTCGTTCGCATGATTGGACTTTCCACAACTGATCGTCTCCCATTAATTCACAACCGGTGTTTTTCAACAGTTTTCTTAGTTTTCTGGGTTGAGAAACCAGTGGAAACTAATTTCCTAAAATACTAATAAGGTTATCAACTGGTGAAACATCTCCCAAGTAAGTCGACGATAGGCTCAAGTCTCGTGGACAGGAGTCATAGGGAAGATGTAGTACAAGTAGACTTGCCTGGGCAATCAATATATTCCTATAGTAGGGTTTAGTAATAGTATTGTCCGTCTCTCATTAACTAATTTGAGTCATATGTCGGCAGCAGTGCTATATCCATGAACATGAATACAATCTCAACAGATTTCTAATTCGATGCAAGTGACCAGCAGCTGGGCATTCTGCCACACACATACGGATCATTATTCCGGCTGCATATTACAACTTCTGATCAAAACTATCCTTGGGTATTGTTGGAATAATTACGAGCTTGCCGTGTTACCAGGATAGGAAAGATGCAAGTGCCGGAGCGGTGCACTACCCATCTTAATCGGTGTATTAGTTTCGTATATTCATACTTGGTTTGTTTCATTTATTTACTTATGGATAGTGCGACCGCGGTCCGGTTCCGTCCGGTTGTTTAGAGAAAGTAGAACTGGACCATGGGTCTGGTTCTTAGGTTAGGTCGAACCTTGGACTGAACGCTGATGAACGCGTTCGACAGGTTCAGTTCCAGTTCAGGAGACCAGAGACCCTGAACCGAACCTGTCAAAAAATAATACTCACGAAAAACCTAGTAAAAAGCGCTCTACTATATAATTTCCTTCAATATCATCACCTTCATCTCCATCCTCGCCCAAACCACAGTCTAAAGCATGTAAAAATTGTCATATGAGCTTAGGCCAGAATCAGGGCACTAATACAGCCATTTCAGTAAGCACTCTTCAGAATTTGTAATGCTTCGAATGTGTCTGGCTTCATGGATTGCAATGTCGAGTGCTAGTAAGAGCCCCATTGAAAAAGGTGCTTTCAGAGGATACATCAGAACCTTGCACTAGAAGATAATCATGAGCTATACAAGAGAGTCAGGTACTGAACCATATGTTGCTATAAAATGGATATAACAATGAATACCAATATATCAGTGAAATCATACATACCCCCCAACAGTCAATAATTTTTTCCACATCCTTGAGTGGTGCACTGAGGAAAGCCTCTAATTCTTCACATGGGTTAACAGCATTATGATCAATTGCTTTGTACTCTTGCACCTGGGCATGCATCCAAGAGTGGCCATAGGTTTATGAGCACTGACAGAGTGACACTTACTAGCACTGGTATTGAACACCTACATACCTTGATCAGAGTATCTCACAAGGTTGCATCAAGAGAAAGCAGAAGTCACAAATCTACCTCTGGTAGGAATTAACTGCTTGCCACACATAACCCCTCTCATTAGAGGGGTAAGACCCCTGTCTTACACCTTTAATTAGAGGATTTTCCCCCTGCTATCTTTAAATACTGGTGAAATCTACATAGGGACTTCATGAATAGAGAAGGGAGGGAGTCACCAGGTACAGTGCCTGGTGCTGTCTGATCCTGGTTACCATCAACCATTGTGTGCTTTCATCAATGCCCATCATGCCCATCATCAATGTTGCAGCTGCTGATATCCATATCCTATGTGTGCCTTCCTGCCCTCTTCCATCCCTCCCCTTTGCTCACTGTTTCCCACAGTGAGCTCCCTCCTCTGTCAAACTGGAGCAGAGAATGTTGGAGACACTATAAAAATAGATCTCCATCAATCCTCCCATCACCTTCCACATTTCTGTTACCATCTGTCATCATCATCACTAACTGCCACCACTGCTGTCTGCAATGTTTGCAGCTACACATGCTCATCATTGTGCATGATGAGTTTGTTATTTCCACTATTATTAAAGTTTTTCCTTCAGAATTTTTGTGCATAAAATGTATTATATACCACATATGTGATTTATATTGTTTATATAATGTTCTATTAATTAATAAGCAAATAAAGTGTACTATGAACATGAGGGGAGGAAGAGGGGTGTGTGCATACCAATGTACATGGTTAAGGAGAAGGTAAAGGAGTCTTTTTGGATCTATATGTGAATACAAGCATGGGGAGATCCATTGGAGGAGCAGAGAATGTCATAACACCTTGAAAAATGAGGATATGCATCTGGGCAAGGAGGAGCTTTCTATGCATCCAAAAAAATAATAGAGCACTTAAACACATTCTGTAGGCTAGTGAGCATGTGGGAGATGCTGCATATGATACTAGGAGGAGATATAAAGTTCAGTACAAGTTGATGAGTCCTTGGGGATAAAGTACTCCTTAACTTGGTAATAAATGTGTTGTAAATCATAAGAATCAGTGTACAATGCTTTAAAATACTTAATAGAGCTTAAATGATCTTGAAGACAATGATAAACTTGGTAGAAATGGCATGAAAGCACAATTATGTGGAGGGGCATGTGGCTCATCTACAGTGGCATGCAAAAACAATGTACGTGATCAATTTTTGCATATTGTTGCATTGATTGCACAAGGACTACCAGCTCAACTACTAAGGTAAAAGTTAATCCTGACAGCTATGAATGTCTATTTTACTGTGCCACAGTGTTATGTAAATTACCCTATCCCTTCATTTTATTTTAGGGCATATTCTGCTGGATGCCATTTTCCCAGAAATCACTTGAGACAGATGAGGGCAGTGCTTTTGTACAAGCAAAGCAAATCACCCAATCTCATCTGTGGATGGCTGACAGATATCTTGAAACCTACAATATCAAAAATTATGGCAAGAAGTCATGAATTAAGATATACAGGACAAACAGCTCTACAGCACCTGGCAGAGTGCAAAATTAAAAAAAAAATGACTTGTAATGGAATGGAACCAGGGTCTCTCAAATTTGGCATACATGACTACTACATATATTTGATCATTCACCTGAAATCATTTTCACTGCATCACATTACATCAAGTAAAATATAATGACATGCTTCTGCTTCATCTGCATTAGCAGTACCATATCACTAGATTGGGCATCATTTTATGGGTAGTCAGGAACTGAAAACTTACTGCTTTTTGCATATATCTTATGCTAAGACATTTGTTAGTGTCCATTACAATTTACATGAATGAGTTAAATGTGGAATGGAAACCTTTACCTGTAAATCATCATAGGTCAGTATAGAATATAACTGATGCACTAAGGTAGTGTTAATGAGCATATATTGTGTTCTGTAGGATGATATGAGGAAGACATCCTATCTGTTAATATTTCCTGAAGTGAGTCAATATCTAATGCTAATGCCAGGGCCCAAAGTAGTTTTGGGGTGTCCATGGAGGTTAAATCTCAATGCTGATGGATGCCAAAATGTGTTTGGGGCTGCCCAGAGGGAAAATACCAATGTTGACAAATTCAGATACATCTTTGAGGGTACAATGTCAATGCCAATAATGAATTGAGGGGGTCTTGAGAGGTGAAACTCTGAAGCATTTATAAGGTGCCATGGAGGCAAAATCTCTCTACTCACAACCATTTTATACTTGACTTCCTGGAGACAACAATTATATTAATAACACTTACAGAAAATGTAATTGATATGCAAAAGGTATCATTGCCAATATTAATAAGGCTTTTGAGATAAAAGCCTTCTAATACTAATATGGAATTCCAGAAATAATTGTGGAGTGCTGCAAATACAATAGTGTCAGGATTACATTGATGCCAATACAGACTGTACTGGGATTCAAAATTGTCATTAGAAGGTTTTCAGCTGAAAACCCTTATTGACATTGAAAATAATGTCTCTTTCATATTTATTGTATTTGCTACAAATATCCTTCATTGTCTTGAGAAAATCCAAGTATAAAATGGATTTTGGCATTATGGTTTCACCTTGGCCCCCTTATAAATGCTTCAGCATTGGAGATTCACCTCTATGGACCCTCTCAAATTCACTTTTTTCATTTGGCAATGGCATTTCACTCCCAAAGAGGTGTCAGCATTAGTCACATCGGAATTTCAACCTATAGCAGCCACAAAAACACTTTGAATTTTATCCTTTTAGACCCCCAAAAACCACTTGAGGCTCTGGAATTGGCACTAGATGTTGGCCCACTTCACAAAATATCAATAGATAGAGTTCAAAGAAATCTGAATATTGCTGAACACATTTTAATGCATTTGAACATGTTTGAATTGTTGTAGATTTCAATGGGGAATGGGCCAGGAGATCTGAATCAGCCACACTTGAATGCTCATGTAATTTAGAGTATTTGGCATTCACTTGTCTCTTTCCAATGTCATTGACTCCTATGCAACAGCCATTCACTCCATGGAGATCAAATGTAATGCTGGGTATGTGTTTATCCTAGAGCTCATGGACTCATCCCCAAGATAAGCTTCACATATATCTCAAGTCTGGTGTTGAGGAGACCAATGATGTTATTAGTTGGTGAGTGGCAAGTACTATTTCTGTATTCCAAGCTGCTTTATTAAATTAAGACACCCAACATAGTGCCAGAGCACATCAAAATATCCCACTATGTGCCACATGGCATGCAGCTATGTAGCAATTCAAGGCTCTTCAACTTCATCTGAACACACATTTAACAGTGGAGGGATTATAGACACTGCACACCATAATTGGCTTTCCACAAGTGTCTTTTTAGCACTCCAAATCCTCAAGAGTGCAATAGCCATATTTATACTGCCCATCAAACTTTGGAGTGATACACTCTGGGTGGATCTACACCTGAACACTAAGGGAAAACCCCATCTTAGCATCCAAACTATGATATTAGGGGAAGCAATTATCTATTACAGGATAAAATACAATAACAAAGCCCTAAGTACAGGAGAAAGTAGGCTAGCTAGCATAGAGGAGAACCTGGAGTGCCACAGCACCAAATATATCAATGGCATCCAGAACCTAGATGGAACTGACATGGCTAAGCCATGACCAAGAGTGGCTATAGCATAGCTGAATCAAGGCCATGGTCATGTTGCTTGGCTTCAGATGTGAGCCCTAACAGTCACACACAAAGAAAGAAAAAGTAGAACATAATGAGAATGGAACATGGAAGAAGATCATAGCAATAATCATAAGCACACAGAAAGTAAATATTAATAAATAAAAGATAAAGGGAGATACCACCTAAGTAAAGGGAGCCTACCAGGTGCTGACAGAATATAATAAGGAAAACCCAAATGGATAGAGTGTCCAGACATGTAAGTAGGCTCTGAGAAAGAGAGTGAAATAGAAAGGGAGGGCATCAGCAGGATACCATCCCAGAGAATAAATATGAATAAACATTTGATTCTGAGTAGAGAAGCCTGAAATACAAGCAAACTGAGAACCAGGTGAAGGAATCAGCTAAAAATAGTAATCTAGAATGGGATGAAAGCTTGAGGACAAGGAAAGAAAAAGAAACAACAGGGATTTTGCCCCTGTTCTCTCACAACACAATCTGCAGTGATGAGCCCTTCAGCTCCTGTGTCATATCCCTATACAGTGTAGTGCACACCATCCTTGCATCACTTACAATCAATCCTGACACTATCCTGACTTTTCATTCACCTCTGGCTTTACTCAGGTTTACTCTGGTCCATTTCCATTTCTGTACTTACCTTGTTTTCAGCCACACACTATACTTTTTGCAGTATATCTCTTCATGTTAACATTCAATTTGTATCCCTTAGTCCTCATCATATGCTCTCTCTTTCTCTACCCACTTACTTCTCCATTGCACTAGTATAATTGTAGTGC
>JASFDH010001595.1:0-14030 GCA_036937195.1 Nidularia pulvinata
GGCGAATCCCACCACGGTAAATCCTTCCGGACACTTAGTTCCAGGAGACAACGGCAGAATATCCCATGGCTGACGGGGATTCCATTGCTGCATAGCACATTCCCTGCGTCGTCTACACCAAAACCATACACTGCAAGCAGTTACAATAAAGAAAGCAGCAACAGCAACTACAATCGGTGAAGCGTCAGCATTTAAGAAATCAAACGGTAAAGACTCTGTGACTCGCTGATGAAAAGTACGCTAAGTACGGTGTCCTGTGCATTGTTCGACGAGGTATCGCGACGAACTGGAATCGCAGGAGACATAGTGATACGAATGGGTGGAGAGAAGAGCCAATGATGTGTTCTTCTTCAAAGAGGAGGAGAATAAACCAGATCTCTTAAATAGTCTAGCCAGCAATGTGTGTCACTATTACCAGCTAATGCTATCTCAACAGCATTGAACATTGTGGACCGAAACACAGCCTACATGACATCTACGAATCATAAGAGATCAGCGACTCCATTACAGGGTTTGATACTTCATAGTGCGGAACTTACACACAGCACTGCGCTTATCGAAGCGCTTAAAACTTTTCGATATGTATTAACAGCACAAAATCCAAGAATGGGCAAATTTAGCAACAAGATGCAGTATCACAGCACCCTATCATAGTATAATGTCATGGTGGACAGCATATTTCCGAAGAAATAAATGGAGTTCTCTTCAAGTTCCTGAGTCATATTTCTTTCATTTGATTGTATATAATACTCCAACGACGAACATTTAGAGAACGCCGAAGATACCATCCTAAGCACAATACAAGTCAGTGCCAAATCAAGGTAAGAAATTGAATGTTAACATACAAAGCATAAGAAGCACCGAGGCGCGCATAAGAATGCAATTACCACCGACGAGGTGCTGATGCGTCTACAGCTCCGTACCGTGGAGAATGAAGGTCCTCTGCGTTATAGGTTCATTGGATGTGCATTGAATATCCGAGATATGAGTTCAATTCGTACCTCGTAATCTGCGATTTTCCTTCACTTTCAGCTTCCACCAACTATCGTAGAGAGCAACGAAGTAAAAGAAAAAAAGGAAAAAGAAGAACAGCGCTAATAACCCTCACTCTCTTATCAGCCCAATTGAAGCAGAAGGGAATATTAAGCTCCACGTACATTTAGAATGACTTAAAGAATCCACCAGATGATAAAGTACTGAGACATTTGACTGCGGTTCCAATTCGGTATGACCTATACTTGTGTTTGGGATGATCATGGCCACGGTGCAAGCTTGTTCGGAGCAGTCTTTCTTTCACGCCAGACGAACAGGGCTCCTCATTGAGAACACACTGCAAAAAGTAGGCAGGGTTAATCCACGAGTTACGAACTTTGTGAAAAGATGGCTGTATAGACCTGATCTGACACACTGCGAGCAACTTTGCAAGAAGTGAAGAATTTGCCTTTGTTGAACAGTGACTGTTGATTTTACAGCTTTAAGGCTGTGTAAGCTGTCGTGTACAGAAGCGCCGAAGATATCGTCCTATCTGGATAAATATAAAGCTGACTGCATAATGTACAGCGCAGGACTTAAGTACTTGATCCTATAGTATGCTGTTAAGACCCTCGATTGAAGCAACAAGTATGAGATTTCGATGAATGACTTGTTCTGGATTAATAGAAGCGAAGTACATCCCGAAGATCACTGCTGATCTGTTCGCTCGATAACGTTTACGCAATTAATCGTGTCTTGATTGGCAATGCCATTCACAACAATCAGCAACAAATACGAGCATTTTAGATGGGGCCCGACGCAGGAATACTGAGCGGAGCTGAAGCGTTGAAGGTTCGCGTTCAACATTCAAAGCAGAATGTAGTTAACTTGGTAGAGTCTATAGACAAATTGTAGGCAGGCTCAAGGAAGCTCAACTAGTTTAAAAGTTAAAATTGAATTGAAACAGTTTCCAAATCTCACTACTAGTTAATTCAGCGATCCATATTGGTATTGGTCAGCTGAGGGCGAAGCAAAAGCAGAAGCAGACAGGAAGAAAAAAGGAATTGATTCAACCCTTCCAAACAGCAGGTCCAGCTAGGTCAAAGAGCCTTAATGTGGATTGAAACATCTCTAACGAGTGCACTTACGAGCTTTGTAACCAGTATAGTTGGAGGGTAGCGAATATATGTCTAAATGTATAAAGCTTAAACGTCAATTGATAAACATCGAAATATATGACATACTAATTAAGATTCCTGGGTCTGAGGCAGAGTATGCCCCTGGGAAGGAGACAGTAGGACTCGGAGTCCCGCTTCCACCACCAACAACGTTGATTTGTGCACAGGCGATGTAGAACTAAATAGATATAATGAGGATCAGAATTCAATAGACGGTTGCATGACTTACCTGGGCACCCCCAACACTTGATGCGACGTGCAACGCAATTTGTTCGCCTGTAGATGAGTCTCAACTTGAGATACTAGCACTTATTGTACGTAGGAGACTATAGACCTCTCAACAAATATTGACTAATGGAAATATTTTAACTGCGATTCTCCGCTATAGAATATAAAAATAAAAACATACCCGTTAGGCGTGCTCTTGGGAATAGTAAACGTGAACTGGTTGATGTCTTCAAGGTCGTAAGTCCCGACGTTATATTAGCACCGACGAAAGTATAGACTAACTCTCAGAAGCAAACGTCAACCCACTGCTAGCCGCGTAGGTGGGAGCCCACTCCCATATCTTGAACCTACCACACTCATTAGTTTTTGTCAATCCGATTTCATGATGACATCTTACCAGGTCTTGCTCAGTCCGGCGTTGTTGGAGTTCGCTGCGGGGCTTGCTGTGCTCATGTAAGCGGAGAAGTACTGAGAAAAGCCATGGATGAATTAGCTGCAGAAGCTTGAACGTGAAGAATACCCACTCCAGGGTGACCCATCGTATTGTCCGCCTTGAAACCCACTGTTGAACCTGCAGTGACAGTTGCAATCCCTGCCTGAGTCGCAGACGTGGAATCGAGTTCATAACAGCGAATGGCTTGGCTAGTGACATCCGTTACCTTTCAAAACCGACGTCTGAGCAGATGGACTTGATATAGATACTTGGAGAATGCTCACAGGTCCATTAGAGTAATGGTTCGCGGTTATGCGAACATATTGCCAGTCAGTAGAAGTTGTACCATTAGCGATGAGATCAGGGAATGTATCTGTAACACCACGACGCATGTCAGCTTAATAGAATAGTGGCTAGAAAAAGACTCACAGTGAGCTGCAGCAAATCGAGCCGCAACTAGCAGCAGCGAAACCAAAAATCCATTCATGATTAAGCTTTAGGACAATCGAACGTTTTCAGACATATTTAAGGGTCCCAGTTCATCGTGAAAAGCATATGCTAGCACGTCTTATTGGAATCTTTTCGGGCATTTATAGGCCCGATATATACCCCAGAGAGTGTCTTCAGACGAGCGAATCGATACAGAATGACAAGTGGGACGTCGCGGATTTCCATGAGGTCCGCCGGTCCGGCTAAAAAAAGGCTCTTTAATAGAGGCTTATATCGCTAATTGCCCGCAAGAATGATTCTTGATGGCGGAATAGACTTCGTTATAAGCGTCAGAGGTCACTGCTATCATCACATGCGGTGTGCTGTGTAGTTTTGCTCCACTCCTACGACGGCACCCGGCTGCACAAATGCTGCACGTGGCCGAGCATTATCCGAGTTGTTGACGAGGATACAGAGGTTTTGAGAGGGTGAATCTTCAGAGAGATAAAGACAATTGGGGAGTTGAAGATTGATCTGCTAGGAGAAATAGTATAGTCAGTTGCTGTGATCGTACTGGAGCAGATGGTACATACCACTATTGGACCCGGCCCGAGTGAAAGATTGAGAAGAGAATGGTTCTTCGAGTACAAATACATGAGTTGAATAATGTTACACCATGTCCAATATGAAAAGCCAATGCGTTAATTAAGGTATATGTTGCGTGTTGGGTATATGTTATGTGTATGGCGTCGTGAAAGTCGTTAGATTAATGGCCTGAAAAAATGTTCCACCACCATAAACAGTCAAGCTTCACAATGCCGGTCGATACGCGCAGTAACAGTGCAGTCAGCGTATGTCCTATGAATGAATAGTGTTCTAAGAAGAAATTTGAGCGTCATGAATTCATGCTGAGTTAGAGGAAGCCATACATTTGTGTCAGAGCCCAGCACAAATCCAAAAAGAAATCGAGGTGCATTGCTGACTGCCAGATAACGAACCGCGCTTTGGCCAAGAAGCTGCAAACAACCAATGAGAAGGGAAGATGAAGTTTATGAGTATGTCTCACCGCGTGCGTTGCCACCACTCTGCCCTGACCATGGCTACTTCTGTCCCTAGGACTCAAAACACCCGGAGGAGGCACCTGGGGTAAAACATGCGATGGAACGACAAGATTTGTGTGAAGAGAAGGGAGGCTAGTGCTCGTATCATGATGGCGCCGAAGATGAAGAGATAATCCAGGCGTGATGTGGTAGAAGGGGAAGAGTCGGGTTTCACGGAGTGTTTGTGAAATGGTCGAAAATGTGCGGCGGGACCAAACGGAGGCAACGACCGGTATCATAACTGAAATTATCAGTATAAGTATGCAGATCATAGCAGATGAGATATGGAGATGGCTTACCGATCAGAAAGAGTATCATGATAGCTATAACCCAGGCGAGCATCCTAGCTGCAGCACGGCAATAGGAGTTAGAAAAAGAGTTGGAGAAATAAGAATACTATAGTAGAACTCTGAAGTAGAAGAAGAGAAGAAGGAAGGATAGTGGAAGAAAGAGCCCCTTTGTCGTTCGCTGAGTACTGCACTTGAAAACACAGCCATAGTTAGTTTTTATATGCTGTTCTCTCGTTCCCGAGTCCTTTATTACTTCAGTAGATCGGCACTGCCTTCTACAGCCCAAGCGTTCCCTGGAACAGCACACCATTATGGTGTGGACATGCTATTATCTAAGACGATGACTCATGAAGGCAGCGGAGATTCACTAGAGAAGAGAAAATACAGAGGATCATAAGATAAGAGACGAGAGGATAGAATCCAGGAGGTTTAAAGTGGACGGAGATGGTGAAAGACGCCGTTGGATTGTGTGTCGTGTGAGGTCATTGACATCAGAGGCGCAGTTGGAAGCGCCTGGCGCTAAATGGGAAGATGACGCTGACAGTGAGGATGGTGTGGACTTGGTGTGGACCGCGGTAGGAGTTTTACAGCATATTCCGCGCATATTTAGATGACATGTCCATCGATTATCGCAACATCGTGAGCGTTGCTGTTGCAGACTGAGAGAAAACCGACGGTGGTCGAAGTCACGGTGCAAAGTTGAAGATTTGGTGGCGATGGTTTCGTCATGGTGGACATGTGACCACGGCCGCGACGCCAGACGGACCATGGCCCAGGTATGTACAGGTCGCGTAACTCGCGTTGCTCAAACTTCAGCTTTATCTTCAGCTGCCATGGGCCACTACCATCTCGGGAGCATAGTTGAAGTTCGATTTACGCAAGAAGGTGTCAATACTACCATCAGAAAGTGGTGCTTGAAGCTTACTACCGTGACCCTCGCTGTGCTCATCGCGTCTCCCAGTAATCCTATCATCTCCACTGGACTGGGACGATCTTGCGAAGTTTTGCGACAGCTCATTGCATGATTGATCTCAGTTTGTGCCATCGCCAGATTGTCTAATGTGAGTTGTGTTACTGGCCAAGCTGTCTGGATCCATATCTCTTCTGAACCGGCGCTCTCCTACCTTCTCCAACCCTCTCCGCAGTAGGATGATGGCTCATGACATACTGTGAATATGTAATTGATCCTCCAGATGTACTGAGCTGAGATCTTCTGAGGTAGGTAAGCGCTCATTTCGTCAGCCTAAATGGCCTAAAGTGCTAAAGCCTACAACAACAATCACTACGAACCTGCACCAAATACAGCACCTATTCTTGCTGCATAAAGACGGACCGCTTACACAGGAAGACTTAGGTCCCCTAGCTATACCAAAATGCCCGTCCTTGAACTCACCGTGTTTTCTGCATCTGAGGCATTTATTGCGGATGGTTTGAAAACCGCCAGCCCCGCCTTTGCTGGAGTTACTCGTGCCGACGGAGGTATCAAGTAAGATCTATTCTTTTTCCTGTTTTTGATTGGTAAATGGAAGTGATTTATTCCAGTGCATATTACGGCTCGCAGGTCAAGGATCCCAGTATAGGATATTTTGCTATCGGGAGTATACATCCGCGCGTCTTTCAAATTTATCGAGAGTTAATAATATCTGCGTTTAGTTTAGGAAACATATGAACATCATAAGAAGCTCATGAAAGACCTAGTTACCCTTCTCTTAAGGAGAAGCTCCTGCCACCAATAGCAGGCGAGCTCAAGCTCCAGCACTTAAGATATCGATAATGTTCTCAGCGCCCCCACGACAGAATTTACCAGCATCAAGGCGAAGCCAGGGCATTCAATGAAGTATTGCATAACTGTAGCGAAAGAGCTCAGTGACGAGGTGGATAGCCTGAGCTATGCTCCAAGTGTATTTGGAGGGAGCAGGGAACATCCCGATACATTCCTTTTTTCAGTCGGCTGGGAAAGCAAACAGGTTAACCGCCAATGACATATTTTTCCCCCGATATTTGTACTGAACCTGAGTACCGGATAGGCCCATGAAGCATCTATTAGCACTAATTCATTCCGCCAGGTTATTAGCAACATAATTACCAGTATCGATTCTTCCCTCGTCCACGCGGCCCTCAAGAAATATTCTGCTTGACGACAGATAATGGCATCTACTGGAATGAATTAAATGAACTGTCGTACAATACGAACGTATAGCTTTCGGACATAACTTTTTTTGATGGAAATCCTATGACAGAAAATAATTGCACGCTCTGCAACGGAACACTTTTTGGTGGCATATGTACCATACTTTGGCCGTCATGCATTGTGTGTGCGATGACTATATTTCCCTGGACAATTGGCTTGAAACACCTGTGCGTTGCGTCAGTTATTGCTCTCACACACATACTCTGACTTCAATGCTACGCAATCTAGGCAAACGATTTACGTGAGTCACCATAAGGCACAGGACTTGAGCATGAGTTATTTATGTGTTACTAAAGTACTCAATCAGCTGAAAAGCACTCATGCAGTCGCTGGACTGTCTGAGAAACTCCCTCAGCTCCAAGATGCAACTTGAATGGAGCTGCATACCTTATATGGGTTTGTACTTGTCATCTACACGCTATTGATATCCAACCCAGCACGTACACGTGAGGTTGAAGCCTCTGCATCGCGTACAGAACAGGTAATATTCGATTTTAAGCCTATATCCCCCTGTCCTTGCGAGACTGAAGGAATGATGACACTAAATATGGATATTCAAGGGTACGTAGGTTCAAGGATCGAGGTCAGGTGCGTCAACCCTTCACGCGTCTACGAATATCTGCGTTGTAATACTAATACCTTTACGAGACTAGTTCATAGCCACAAGAAAAGTATATAAAACGCCTTCGTCGCTAACTCAAAGATGTTCTAGCAATATACTAGTAAAAAATATGGTCAGTGTCGCTGGATCATTGTCAAATGACATATTTTGACGCTTTTTATCATATCTAGTCCTCCAAAGCTAGCTGCAGCGAACGGTGTGGCGTTGTATTTCATGAACTGAAGCTTGCCAAAACGCACAAGTATATCATTTTTACCCTCAGTGACGACTTAAAGGAGATTGTCGTGAAAAAGACGTCTGAGTCAAATAATTATGCACACTTCGTTGCCGATCTGCCTAAGACGGAGTGCCGATGGGCTGTCTACGACTTCGACTTCGAGGATGACAATGCGAATGTACATCATAGGATCACCTTTATCTCATGGTAAGTATGTGTTTTATTGCATTAATGTAATGCATTCCCAGATCTTGGCTCTCGCGTCGATGAAAGCCATACTTGTATGATTTGCGTAAAATTCTGAATCTTTCCCCGATTTGCTAGGTATCCCGACTGTGCGAAAATTAACCAGAAGATGATGTTTATGTCTTCTATGCCCATTTTACGGAACACTCTCATAGGCGTTGTTTTGGAGATCAAAGGGACTGATCACAACGATGTTTCATTTGAGTCGAGTGCGCACCATTTTGTATTATCCTTTTAGCCATGGACCTTGATGAATCGAGTTTTGCAGTTCTCGAGGAGGCTAACCGTGTGTTCTGAACTGTAATATGTGCTAGACCCGCCTATCTGCTGCTTTTCTTCAATACATATATTTTGGGAATTTACTTTCCTCAAGTGAAAAACCCCTGGACCGATTCATAACCATGGCCTAAGCGCCAACATGACCTGCTTTACGTCTCTGAAAACCGGTGCGCTCCATTTAGTTATTACTTCTTAGTGTACTCCCCGACTTGGGCACTGCTCCGCTAGGTACATGATTTTAAAATAGGTCATAAGCTTAAGCTAAAGCTGACCTAAATTTGCGCCACTCGCTGAAGTGCCCGAAGGCACGTATTGCCAAAAGCTGAGCGCCGACTCCGATAAGAGAGCATAAGACCCCAATTCAGTCGCATTCGTACAAGTTCGTGTATTTCATTTGACATAAAAGGTGAGTGGATTACTGCACAAGCCTCGATCTCCAAACCCGGCTCTTTCAGCATACGACATGACCATCGTCGGAATCGCCACTTTCCCTTATCTCGATGCTCCGGCGGATGCAGTCAGGCCCTCTCTGGATTTAATCTCTAAGACTGGCGAAGGATGCATCAGATAAGCGCATCAATTGTTAAACATTGCAACTAGCTCACAACATGGCATATAGATAGAAGATAAGAAATCGATTTATGTTGCGAATAGTAAGTTGTTGAAAGTTGTTTAAATGTCTGTGGCTCATGCACATAACCAGTTTAATATGACAACTACCACGCCGTTATAGAAAGACTTAAACCGTCCTTAGGTGGCGAAATTGATATACGGCATGTCAAGTCCAGCTCAGACCTTACCAATGCTTTCAATGCTCCAACGACGAGTTCGCAACCATCACACTAGCTTGGAAGAAACTGAAGAAACAGCTTGCCGCTTTCATTAAGGCGATGACGAGTGAGTACAATAAGTACGATGTGGTTCATCCACCCGTTGTGTAGGAAGAGATCAAGGAGCACCCAGGGGTGTTCATGGTGGCAGTTGGCTGGGATGGTGTAGAGGTAAACGTTTCATGACTTAGACACCATATTGTCTGCTAATGCCAATTACTGGACTTTATTAGGCCCATGAGACGATGAAAGGCGAAGCTGTCGGGCTACTTCTCCTGAACATATTGGCTCTCTTGGGTACCATAGTTGATAAATGCAGCAATCCTCTTAACCGTGTTAGCTCTCAGAGCCACGGCTATACGAAGTAGAAACGAATGCATACTGCCAATCAAATCTCTTTCAATGACAAGAAATTGCTGTATATAGCTCTTCATATAATACTTCAGCTCTTTGAGAGATAGAATGCAACATAGGTAAATTCGAAAGTCAATAATTGTACATGATCTACAGTGGCATCAAATACAGGGGAACTTGAACCCGATACACTGAACCTTTACCGTCCCGGCGCTGGTACAGTGAACATCTGGAATGATACAGCGGGTAAATGTTCTTGAACAGTAAAACATAGAATCATCCTGAATACAACTTACCACCTTATGATCCGTCGATTGCTTCGAATATCTATATATAAATACAGCTGAAGAATCTGACGTTCTTGAACCAAGGAAGCCACTCTGAATCCACTTCAGGACAGCAATTGACCGTCAATGAAGAGATGAACGACGTGGATGGTAGTGCTGACTCGGATTCAACCAGAGAACCGGAAGTAGATATCTCCATTGCAGTCTCCGGACTCGGAAGACGCGATTTAATTGGTCTCACGAACGGGCCTGTCTTTAGATCTCGGCATCCTGTTAGGTCTATGCGAGTCAAGGATAGGCAGACAGACTCCTGTTCAATGGCAGGGCTCGGCAAACCAGACGCGCTAGTACTAGAAGAGTCGCAGCTGTTTATTGCCGGTGCAAGCACCTCCAGAACTTCATTGGCCATACCTGTTACCTGCGTTAATTCGAGAACCTGCAGCTGTAGTGATGCTTGCAGTACCTGGATGACGGGCCAGGAGCGTACCATAGACCTTCGAATAGCCAACTCCATAAGTCGGGTTGTAACGTTCGCTGCATTCGTCAGCAGGCCAGTATCCAGGAGCAGCGGGCACCTCGTGATATGCAGGGCCTGCAACTCCGGCATGACTGACTTCTGCAAGAAGCTCCCCGCAAAAGACGTGTTTGTCAGTTCTAGTCGTGTAAGGCGGGGAAGACGGGATGCCTTTATCTCTATTTCAACTAGCACAATGGTAGTATATCGTACCAGGGCAAAATCGAGCCTCATGGACTCGAGATATGGGTGCTGTTCCAAGATAAGCGCGATTCTCGCCCCTGTGGGCAATTCGACGCCCATAGAGAGATGCACGAAGCTTGTGAGACGTGCTAAGGGCAATTTCCAGGACGCCAGGGCCGTGTTGTCCAAGGCAAGATGACGAAGTTGCGAATCCTCGACAAATAATCTGCTTCCATCGACTTTGATCCGCTTCCCCCTGTCATCCAGCTCAATCCGGTCCAATGTGGAGAACTCCTAGTTTGCTGATCTGGGAGAGATATCAGATAATATCTTAGAGCTCGACCTTGCATACACGTAGATTATCCTGATCCATGGAAACGAAGTCCTTCTCTTAATCGGAATACACCTCGGCAGCACTGGCCCGCACGCAGTTCTCGTATCTTTCCCTTGGAGCACGCGATCCACACGCAGGCCTTTGCAGCTAGCCAGCGCTCCGTGAGCACAAGCGTGTCCCACAGCGACGGGATATTCCTCACGACACCCCGCCACTGCACACATACGTTCCGCGGCATACTCAGCACGACGACGCGGTTCTCCGCAACGGGTATTTGAAATATATTTGCGAATATTTCGTGCGAGAGCTTGGCGGTGTGGTTCTGCGCGCATGTCTGGCTCTCCTCTTCTCCCTTTTGCGCTTTGCGTATTTGCGATTTCAGATCGTAAATCATGTATTGCTTTTCTCCACTATGCTGAAGAACCTAGGCAAGTTGTCCGTTGAAAGGCATGCTTATATATGCAATATTATAAACCACATACCTCGGTAAAGTACTCCTGAGCTTCCTGATGGCGGCCTTCCTTAATGCAGGGAATTGCTTGAGAGAATAGATATTTCCACGAAATATGGAGGAAATCGACTTGGGATACGAGAGAAGATGACAAAAGTTGTGGTGGGGAGGATGAACGGCGAAATTCAAAGAGACAAAGACAGAGCGGCCACGGACATGGCGTGCTGGCGGTCATTAAGATTGGACTTGCTCTGAAAGCTGTTCTTGCTCCGCGACATATACAATCCCATTTGCATCACCACGATGCAGAACTCAGAAGCCTAGTCTTTCGCAAAACACCTTCGCACAAGTAGTAAAAAGCTTCGCTGTGGTCACTAGCACTGATGATTATCGTTGAAGCTGGAGATGCCATTAGAGAATAAAAACTTCCACGACATATGGCGTAAGATTGACTTGAGTCGAGCGGGGATACTGGAACTGGCGAAAAGACTTGGTGGTTGAAAAGGATAAAGGGACTCAAGCATGCCGCGATGAGGTGCCGGCTACCAAATCTAGACCGGCCAGCGCCAAATTTAGACGCGACCCTCTTTTACCACCACCACCACTATCACTCACCTCACAATGTACGCCGAGCCCTCCCCCTCCGCGCTGCCCGCCTCCTCCTCCAAGCACCACCACCCGTACTTCACGCCCGAGGAGGTCGCGTACCTCTCCGAGAAGCAGCGCGGAAAGCTGAGCGTGACGCAGGAGGAGAAGGTGCGGCACAACGCGTGTGCGTTTTTGGAGGCTATTGGGGCCAGGATTGGGTTGTACGTCTTTCTTTCGATGTGTTTTTAGTGAGGAGGTCGTTGAGCTAAATTGGTTTTTTGTATGATGCAGTCCTAGGAGGACGGTAGCGACTGCGCAGAATTTGTACCACCGCTTTCACCTGTTCTTCCCAAGGAAGGACTTCAACTACGTCGTACGTCCCTCTCCCTTCCCCTCCCCCTTCTTCAATTTCACCCCACTGATGCTACCGCCACCAACAGGACGTATCCCTCGCCGCCCTCTTCGTCTCCGCCAAAATGCACGACACGCTCAAAAAGCCGCGCGAGCTCCTCGCCGTCTCATACGCCGTGCGCTTCCCCGACCTCGTCGCAAAGTCGAAGAACCCCGGCGGGGAGGTAGATCTCGATACGATGGACCAGCAGGTGTGTGTCTTGGGTTTCTCTCCTTTCGTTTCTGCGTGTCTTGTCGTTTCCTTCCTTCACTTTGTTCTGTATTCTTGAATCTGGGATATACTAAAACCTAATTTGATGCGCTACAGATGGTCGAACACGACCGCCAACGCCTCCTTGCCGTTGAGCGCCTCATCCTCGAGACGATTTGCTTCAACTTCACCTCGCGCATGCCCTTTCCCTACGTCATCAAGATCGGGCGCGACCTCGGTGGTACGTCCCCTCTCCTTCCTTCCACCCCCTTTCTCTGCCTCCAGACAGCTAAGTAAATCATCCAATGCACAGCCACGAAAAAGCTAACCAAGCTCTCCTGGCGGCTCGCCATCGACTGGTACGCCATCCTCACTTCTCCTTCGTACTCCTTACGCAAAGCTGATCTCATGGCCTCGCAGCCACCGCACCCTCCTCCCCATCCAGTATCCCCCGCACACCCTCGCCCTCGGAAGCATCTACGCCGCGGCGCTGCTCTCTTCCTTCGAGCTCCCGCCCCCAGCCGTACCAGCCCCGCCCCCCAGTAGGAATGCCCATGAGATCGCGAACGAGCTGAGCACGCATGGAGCGTGGGAGAAGAGATATTTAAGCGGGGTAGAGGATTTGGAGGGTGCGTTTTGCAGTCTCTTGTTTTCCGTTCCCCCCGCTTGGAACGAACTTGCTGACGCTGCCCTACCAGATATCACACACACGATCCTCGACCTCCTCATCGCCTCCCTCCAGTCCCTCCCCTCCTCTTCCTCCTCCTCTTCCACACAAACATCCCCCTCCACTCCCTCCACACCTTCGTCTCCCCATCCCCACCCTTCCTCATCCCACTCCTCCCGCCAACATCCTCCTGCTTCTCAAATGCAGCCGTACCAACCTGATCAGCTTATCCGCCTCAAGATCGCCATGCGCGAAAGCGAGCACCCAGCGCGAGTGAGGAGAGCGCGAGGGGGTGGTGACCCGAGTGCGCTTTATAGTGGGGGTGCGAGTGCGGTTGGGGAGGGGGAGGGGGGCAATTTGATGGGGAGGAATGAGGGGACGGTGAGATTTTTGTTTGGGCCGCCGGGGGTGGGGGAGGGGGCGTGATTTTGATGTTGGGGAAAGGAGGATGTTTGTGGGAGGGCAGAGATTTGGAATGCGGAGAACTTGCATGGGTGTCTTCTCGGAGTCGTGATTGGGGCTGGGTGGATGGGTGTAGGTTGTAGTGTATTAATATTACTATGCTAATGATCGTATGTACATCGAGTGGTTCTAGATCTACTGCTACAGACACCGAACGTCCAAGGGTGCGAGGTTGTGTAGTATTTTCAGGTACGGTGTAGGGAGTACCGCGCTTGAGCACGGTGTAAGAGGTACTTGGTCAAGCACGGTGCATGAGGGACTGTGGTCAAATGTGGTGTAAGAGGTACGGTGCTCAAGTGCAATGCAGGACATGCTGTGGTTAAGCGTGGTGCAGGAAGTACTGCACGACAGGGAGGACAATGAACCTCACGGGGCTAAGAAGCGGGGGGATGACCATGCCCCCGCCAAGGCCGCGACGGTGCCACGAGTTCACTACAACCAAAACACCTTATCAGCAACCATTCACTCTCCGGAAAAACAACAGAAAAGCTAAAAGGAGAAGAACGCACCCATCGGCTGCGCCAGCACCATCATAACAAAATACACCCACACCCTTCCCCACTTCCCTCCCACT
>JASFDH010001596.1:0-14028 GCA_036937195.1 Nidularia pulvinata
GTACAGCTAGAAGGAGCTGAATGTTTTCAGCTGAATATTTCATTTTCCACCATTTCAGGATTCTCTGTCTCAGCCTCAGGGTCTCCTCCAGACCTGAGCAACCTTCATGAGGAATATCACAACTTTGCAGATGTTTTTAGCAAAGTGAAAGCTGATACTCTTGCTCCCCATTGTCCTTACAATCTGAAAATCTCCCTTGAGGAAGGCTCTTCACCTCTCCTTGGTCCTATCTATTCTCTCTCTTAGGCAGAACTTATCTCCCTTTGCAAGTTCATAGATGAAAACCTATCTATTGGTTTTATATGCCTGTCACATTCCTCACATGGTGCTCCTGTCCTTTTTGTCCATAAGAAGGACAGCTTGCTCCAGCTATGTGTTGATTTCTGGAGACTTAACAAAATCACCAAGAAGGATCATTATCTGCTGCTGCTAATATCTGACCTTCTGGATACTCCCCATAAGGCTTGTATCTATATGAAAATTGACCTATGCCATGCATATCACTTTGTCCATATTGCTGAAGGCAATGAATGGAAAACAGTGTTTTGCACTTGCTATGGCTCTTTTGAATGGCTAGTTATGCTATTTAGGCTTTCCAATGCTCCAGCTGATTCATGAATGACATCTTTGCAGATCTCCTGGATGTATCAGTCATTGTATACCTCAACAATATTCTCATTTACTCCGACAACCTTGCTCAGCACAAGATTCATGTACAGGAGGTGCTCTGGCATCTCTGGGAACATGGACTTTATGCCCACACTGACAAATGTGAATTCCATTCAGACTCAGTCAAATATCTAGGTTACATATTATCTCCAGAGGGCCTGACCATGGCTCCCTTGAAGGTTCAAACTATCCAGGACTGGCCTGAACCCAGGAAAGTGAAGGATATACAGTCCTTCCTAGGATTTGCTAATTTCTATCATTGTTTCATTGCTAACTATTTGGATATTGTGGTACCTCTCACTTGCCTAACCTGGAAGGGTACTCCATGGTTATTCTCTGAGAATTGCAGGGAAGTTTTCAATGAACTCAAGAAAGCTTTCACCACTGCTTCTATTCTCACCCATTGGGTCCCTGACACTCTGCTCACTGTTGAGACTGATGCTTCAGACTATGCTCTTGACATGATTATTTCTATCCTCCATGAGGATGGTGAAATTCACCCTATTGTGTTTCACCCTAGGATGTTTACCCCTTCTGAACTGAATTATGATACTCACAATAAAGAACTCCTCACTATTTTGAGGTGTTTTGTGTATGGCAACATTACCTTGAAGGCTCTGCTAAACTGGGCAATGTTGTCACAGATCACAAAAATCTTGAGTATTTTGCTACTACAAAGGTCTTGACTCATTGTCAAGCCTGGTGGTCTGAATATCTATCTCAGTTCAACCTGGTCATCCATTTCCAACCTGGACATCTTGGAACTAAACCTGACTCTTTAACTAGACAATGGGATGTTTACCCTAAAGGGGGAAATAGCAACTATGCCCAGATCAATCCTCATAATCTCTGTCCAGTATTTACTCATGAGCAATTGGCTTTGTCTCTATAAGCCACAATTTTAGCAGCTCTGGTTCTCTGGGGTTCTACTATTATGGATATTGAACTTCTCCACAACAACATTCTCTCTGCCCAATCTTCTGATCCAATTACCTCTACTCATCTACCTATTCCCCCTGATCTTTGATGGTCTATAGATTCTGCTGGACTACTGTGTCTTGACAACCACATTTATGTCCTGGATGATAATGATCTGAGACTCTGAGTACTCCAGTACAAACACAATCATGTCTTGTCAGGTCATTTCAGCTAAACCAAGACACTCTCCCTTATTTGCAGAACCTATACCTGGCCTAATATTAGGACCATGGTTAAGGATTACTGTAATTCTTGCATTACATGCCAGCACTCTAAGTCAAAGCATCACTGCCCATATGGACTCTTGAAGCAGCTCTCTATACCAGAGCAGCCTTGGAATTCTATCTTGATGGATTTCATTAAGAAATTACTGGAGTCCTCCAGTTATGATTCCATTCTTGTAGTTGTTGACTGCTTCACTAAGCAAGGCATATTCATCCCTACAAATGTCACTATCACTTCTGCTCAGCTCACACTAGTCTTTGTTATGCATGTCTTTTCCAAGCATGGAGTCCTAAAACATGTTACATCTGACTGGGACTCTGAGTTCATCTTCTATTTCTTCTGCTCTCTTGGAAAGGCTCTAGATATGGAATTACATTTCACATCTGGTTACCACCCAGAAGGCAACGGACAGACTGAATGTGTTAATCAAACCTTGGAACAATACATTAAGACTTATTGCAATTATCAACAGGACAATTGGGCTGAACTACTTCCTCTTGCTGAATTCACATATAACAATTCTCCTAGCACAACCACAGGCATTTCACCATATTTTGCCAACAAAGGATACCATCTGAACATTACTATTCATTCTGAATGTGAATTAGTTAGTGCCTGCACTTGTGATTTCATGGTAGATTTAGATGAGCTCCACCAGGAGCTCCAGGAAATGATCTCTGCTGCTCAGAAATGATATCAAGGTCCTGCTGATGCTTGTTGAACTAAACCTCCTGACTTCAAGGTCAGAGACAAAGTCTTTCTTAAGGCTGAATTCATTTGTACTATGTGGTTGACCAAGTTCTCAGAAAAATATCTTGGACCATTTGAAATTATCATGCAAGCTGGAAGCCACTCCTGGACACTCTGGTTACCTGAGTCAACATGAGCCATCCACCCAGTACTCCATGTATCCCAACTCAAGCCTGTTATCCCTAACACTATCCCTAACTGTGTTCAATCACCCCACCTCCAGTTCTGGTTGAAGGCAAACCCAAATATGAAATTTCTGAAATTCTAGACACCAAGATCAATCATCAACATTGACACTGTAATCTTCTATACCTAATCAAATAGGCTGGATACAAGGGTACCAACAAAGAAACATCTTGGTTACTAGCTACAGAATTGGGTAATGCCCCAGAACTCATTGCTGACCTCCATGCCAAGTACCCAAGTAAACCAGGTCCTTGGTCTCCCCCATAGTACACTCTATAAATCTTGAACACTTTTATTTTCCCTTCAAACATTGTCATATTATTCATTTATGTATCTCTAGTTTCATTCAAGATTCTCTGGGTCTCTGGTGAATCTCCAGCTCATCACTCAATTCCACCTTATTCTTTTTACTTATCTTTCAAACTCATATTACAGTCCAAAATTTGTGTTTCAAGATACAAACAAATTTTATATATGATTACTTAGAGCCAAGTGCCCTCCCAAGTCCCCATTCACCCCCTATTTTGCTCCCTACTCAACTATTTCCACCTTGTCATCCTCCTGCTCTGGTGTTTGTGGTAGTCCTGGCCATTCTATCTGCAGGTGGTAATAATCCTTGGGGTCCTCAGGAGTCACCCCACACATCTGATGACCAGAAGGTTATCTGGGCACCCATACACCCAGTTGCTTGTTGCATTGCTCTTGCACCTTCAAGACTTGAATTGTCTGCTCCATTTGGTAGTTGGCAGTCATGCCAGTGTCATAGCTAACATTCTTGAAGTGTTGGAAAGCTGCCCCAAGTTTTTTGCTCAGACTGTTGAGTTTAGTGACAATCTGAGCCTGCCCCTGGAGCAGCTTCTCACTTACCTCATGATGGAGCTGCAGAATGCCCTCCAACATGTCAGCCCCCTGCAAAATCTCCTGGAGGAGAGCCAGATCTGTCTTGGAGACCTCCTCCACCCTTGCCTTCTTTAATGACTCTGCCTTGCCTGTGTTTTCAGCCTTCCACTTCCTTGGCATGCTCTTGACAAGTGAGCACTTCTTGGCCAACCTCACATACTTGTAACAGACATGGTCACCTGATGGTGCCCAGCACTCCCTCTCCTCACACATGCACCCCTCATGCTTGTCAGCCCCATGAATGCTTGTCCAGGTAATTTCTAACATCATGCTTTTTGGGTGGGCCATCACCCTGACATTGTCATCACCATGTTCAGGGCCAGATGGTTTGTCACAGTTGATGGGCCATCATATGATGCCTTTACCCTTCATCTTCTTGGGTATGGCAATCATCATTGGCTACAAAAAACTATGATTAGAAAAATAAGAGTGTTATAACAATAACTCACCCCTATGAACAGCTTTGTATACTTTCTCTAACAAAGTCATTAGCTCTCTGAATCACCAGAAACACTCTCCAACTTACCTTGGGTTTTTCCCCTACTCCTGCTGGTTTCAACACCCCCATTGTCTACACCAGTCTCAAAGCCCCTGATGGTCCTGCTACTCCTGCTGTCATCCCCATCGAAGTCCCCACCATTGCTATTGTTGCTTTTTTCTCTGCTGCTGCATTCCTATCTGCTGCCTCCTTAGCAGCTTCCTTTGCTACCAACACCTGGCATCATTTCTTGGTTGCAGCCTTTGCACATGTGATTGCCTTGTCCTTTTCCCTCATAATTTGCTTAGCCTCCTCCCTCTCTGCCTGTGCCTCTCTATGTTCACATTCTTCTTCTTTGCATGCTACAGTCATCCACTGTTCAGTGGTGTGGGGAATTGGAAATTTTAATATTATAAATCTGGAACTAATATTTGGTCCAAACAATTTATCAGTACTCCTAGTGAAACATCTTGAGAGTGTGTATAAAATAAATTAAGGTCATTTGCCTTCTAGATGTAGAGAGCAATGCTGTTCTTTTGAGGATGCTCAACTCAAGATTGGACATTTGTGGCACCACTCAGTGGTGTGCAGCTACTAAATTTGTATTGATCCTATCATTTTTGAAACCCTTTACATCCAAAAGGGTCAAAAAATTTGTGCCAAGTGCCATTTTGCAACTTCAATGAACAATATTCCAAGAAATGGGAAGAACCACAATTTGACTTGGTAATAAAATATTTTTTAGACATTGAGATATAAATTATGCAAAAACAACCAAATTGTTTTGTGGAGATTTGCATACAGTAAGTGCTCATGAACCACTGGGTGGTGCCAAGCCACTGGCTGGTTGATGACTGTAATCATTCTCCTTTGGCCTGAAGACATGTGAGCTCAGCATTTTCCTCCTGTTTGATGTGCAAGCAATCCTCCTCCAGTTTTTTCACCTCCTCAGTGCAAATATGCAGCTCTTCTGCCACTTGTCTTGCTTCCTCTGCATGTTCATGTTGCTTCTCTTCTAAAAGAGCCTTGTGCTGAGCAATTTCAGATTGAGAAGACATTTTTTGCAACAAGTTGGCATTAGGCTGATATGTTAGTGGTGATGGTTGAACTTTAAAAAAATTTAAACTTCAATTATGCTATCATGGTCAATGCTAAATGCATCACAGCCACAATAACCCTACAAGTGACTCAAGGGTTCATTGCTAAGAGGGAAATACTGTCATATCCCTATACAGTGCAGTGCACACCATCTCTGGACTGCTCACAATCCATCCTGACACCCTTCTGACTTCTGCTCATCTCCAGGTTTACTCAGGTTTACTCTGGTCCCTTTCCATTTTCATATTTACTTTGTTTCAGCCACACACTATACTTTTCATAGCATATCTCTTTTGTGTTAACATTCAATTTGTATTCCTTAGTCCTCATCATATGCTCTCTCTCTCTTAACCCACTTACTTCTCCACTGCACTAGTATGATTATAGTGCTCTGCATATCTACTCTGGTTATTTAGATTTTTAGTATTTAAGTACTTCAAATGTATCATAGTACCTCAGTTTGTTAATTGTATTTGTTTCTCCACTTCTCTCAGTGGTTAAAGCTACCTCTGAACCATTCCCACTTGTCTCTATTGATAACCTTCTCTCAGTGTTATATTTTGTGCTCAATGAGATCTCCAGTCTCCAGAGATCACTTCTGACTAAATCTCCAGATAGGAAGTTGAGTATCAATCTCCACTATACCTGAATATCCCACTCACTGTTATCTGTAAATTGGGTGTTAGGAACAAAGGAGGTGCAGCACATAAGTTGAAGCTGTTGCCCATCTTGACCCTCTTTCTTTGGTAGTGCTTGAACATGTTTTCTGGAGATATAACCAGAGTCTCCAGCATCTCTCCCTGGCCCTAACATGTCTTCTATCTGCCCAGAACCTCTGGGCTATACCCTGGAAATCAAGTTTGTGACAATTTTTGTCCCTCACACACAAACCTTTTTGTCACATCAAAAATTTTGTTCAAACACACTAACAAACTCTTCAACATTTTGGACAGTCCAAAAATTCATGCCCTGCAGTATTGTCTACTGCAATGCAGCTCTCTTTATTTCTTGTCTTTCTCCCTCAGTTCTCAATGAATTCTCTTCATTTAAAGTAGAAAAAGTAACTATGGTTGGTGACTGATATAAAGGCAGCACTAATGAGCTGTACAACTGTCCAGGCAAAAACAAGCATTCAAGCTACCAGTATAAATAGTCCCTGCAGATAGACATTTGTAAATAGTATGATTAAATAGCCTTCCCACTTTCAAAGCTTCACATATATTAAATAAATAGCTCCTTACATTTGTAAATAAAATGATTAAATAGTCTTCCCATTTTCAAAACTTCACATATATGTAAATAAATAGTCTTTCCATTTTCATGTTATGAACTCATTTCCAGGTATGACCTAGAATTCCTGGACAGATAGTAACATAGTAGGGGCAGGGAAAATAACTGGAGACTCTGGAGATATTTCCAGAAATGCATTCAAGCAATACCAGAGGATAGAGGTCAAAAGTGGATGGCAGCTTCAGCTTATGTGCTGTGCCCCCTTTGTTCCTAATGTGTTATGGCAGTTAAGCCTTTGTTGTAGGTTCAAGGTGAAGTTTGTTGGTTTGAGGTTTCAGATGGAGTCTAACAGTGGCAAGACCACATGTTAGGTTCTTGGTTCAATGTAAGACACATTTCTTGTAGTACAAGATAGCTGTCAAGTCACTAAGTCTCTGTCTAAGAGAAGCTTAGGTTTGATGAGCCTCTAGACTGAGTCTAAGAGGTTTGAGTTGTTCTGAGTTCAAGGGACTTGAGTAAAGATGTCACAAAGGCTATATTTGCCTGGTTCAAGCTTGTCAGACACACAAACAATACACTTAATAGTGCAGAGTTGAGGTCATCAAATCACTCTAGGAGAGGAAAGGATAAGGGGAAAGGGATGAGCACTGTATTGCTAGTGGAGAAATGACCAGCTCAAGACTGGGGTTCTGAATACAAACAATGTAACTAAATACTACCTAACTCATGTACTATGCATGTACTACTCATGGCCTGTGCATGTAAGTAATGTGTCATGTACATGTGCATCATGCATGTAAGTAATGATTGATCATAAAAGAAGTGAGCTTTGTGTTGTCCTCATGGGCACAGTTGCCTCATGGTATCCATGCAGTTGTCCATGCATTATCTCCAAGATTAGATGTCCCTGTGATAAGTCCAGGAGATAAGATAATGATAATTGCCAAAAGAAAAGGTGAATTCATGACAAAGCTGAGGAGCAAGACCAGAGTACAAGAGTCTACATATAGTAATCTGCAATGGTCTGTGTATGGTATAATAAGTATAACTATTGTCACAAACTCAATTTCCAGGGTATAGCCTAGAGGTTCTGGACAGATAGAGAACATGATAGGGCCAGGGAAAGATGCTGGAGACTATGGTTATATCTCTGGAAAATTTGTTCAAGCACTACCAAGGAGAGGAGATCAAGATGGGCAACAGCTTCAGCTTATGTACTGCACCTCCTTTGTTCCTAATGCCCAATTTACAGATAACAGTGAGTAAGTTGTTCCAGATATAGTGGAGATTGATACTCAACTTCCTGACCAGAGATTTGGTCAGGAGGGATCTCTGGAGACCAGAGACCTTGTTGAGTGTGAAGTATGATTACAAGAGAGGTAATCAAGTAGAGATGAGTGAGGATGACTTAGAGGTAGCTTTAACCACTGAGTAGAGAGTGGAGAGACTTGTATACAATTAACAAACTGCAGTACTACAATACATTTGAAGTACTTAAATACTAAAAGTCTAAGAAATCAGAGTAGATATGCAAAGCACTAAAATCATACTAGTGCAGTGAAGAAGTAAGTGGGTTATAAGAAAGAGAGCATTTGATGAGGACTAAGGAATATGGATTGAATGTTAACACAAAGAGATATACTACAAAAAGTATAGTGTGTGTGGCTGAATCAGAGTAAGTACAAAAATGGAAAAGGGACCAGAGTAAACCTGAGTAAACACCAGAGGCAAGCTGAGAGTCAGGAAAGCATCAGGATTGATTGTAAACAGTCTGGAGATGGTGTGTGCTGCACTGTATAGGGATATGACACTGTTTGCTTATTCAAATATAACTACTTATGGGAAAATGTCCTATAAAAGTGTCAAGACCTAAACATGGCTGGACAGAAGGACAATATGGCCAAGGTACAAGTTTGATGATACACAAAAACTCTAGACAATGTAGGATGTTGACTTCAGCTTATGTGCTGTGCCACCCACTATCCTAGTCCTGTATTTAATATAACAAACAAGAAGGACAGAGGTTAAGCAAGTGAGAGCTCAGCTCATCAACAAAGGAATAAGGATTTGGCCAAGGTTCAGCTGAAGGGTGGCTGGAGTGGCCAGAGGATAGGACAAGAGGTTGAGAGAGTATAGTGTGCATATCAAGCCAGGAAGTGGATTGATGATACAATTAAAAAACTAAAGAACTACAACTTGAATACTACTACTTATACTATCCCTAGAGATAAGCTATCTAATACTAAGTCAAATGAAGACATGCAAAGCATGTGGATGTGGAGGTCAGGTTGTAGTTACAGCATGGAGAGAGAGAGTCAGATGAACAGAGAATGTATAGATTAAGTAGCTAACTAAAAGGCTTTGTGGAGATGAAGGATAAGAAACTTAAAACAAGACCAGTATGAAATGAAAGCTCAATCCAGAATATCTGAAATATGTAGTTGGCCAAGATGTGGCCAACACAGCCAAGACTTGGCCACAAGGACTTGGGATTTGTGGTAGATTAGAGTGTGATAGGATGATGATGAGTGACAGCTGGAACAGGATATGACAAAAAGAAAAAGAGTCACATAGCAGGTACCATATAGGGAATTTGTAACATAATTTACAGATAATGATCAGTGGACTAGTTCAGAAGTAAGGGTGTGCAATACTCAACTTCCTGACCAGAGATTGGTCAGGAGAAATCTCTGGAGACTAGAGGTTTTATTGAGGATGAATAATGTTGATGAGGGAAGAATTAACAAGTGAGGATGGTTGTCATATCCTGTTCCAGCTGTCACTCATCACTGTCCTGTCACACACTGGCTCACCACAATCCCAAGTCCTTGCAGCTGAGCCTTGGCTGCATCAGCCACATTCTGGCCAACTATACATTTCAGACATTCTGCATCAAATCTCTATCCATACTGGTCTCATTTCAAGTTCTTTATCTTTCATATCCACAAAGCCTTTTAGTTAGCCACCTGAGTCTCCATACTTTCTCTGTTCATTTGATTCTCTCTCCACATTTTATTTACAGCCTGACCTCTACTTCCACATGCTTCATATGTCTTCATTGGACTTAGTATTAAATAGCTCATCTCTAGGAATAGTATATAAGCAGCTGTATTCAAGTTGTAGTTCTTTAGTTTGTTAATTGCATTGTCAATCTGCTTTCTGGCTTGATACTTGCTCTATACTCTCTCAACCTCTTATTAGATCCTTTGGCCACTCCAGCCAAACTTCAACTGAACCTCAGCTGAACTCTAGTTTCTCATCAATGAGCTGAGCTCTCATTCCTTACTCCAACCTCTGTCCTCATTATTTGTTACTCTAAATACAGGACTAGGATAATGGGTGGTACAGCACATAAGCTGAAGCCAACATCCTATATTGTTTAGTGTCTTTGTGTATTATCAGACTTGTACCTTTGTCAAGTCTTGTTCCAAAATGGAGAATAGGAATTAGAGGTCATAGGCTATGATAGTGCTACATCAGAGTAATGTCAGAAGTAATGTCAGAAAGATTTCTGACCATAATGCTAAAGATAAGAACTGTTGGCTTCAGCTTATGTGCTGTGCCCTTCCAGTTCTTATGGGTTCCAACTTAGATGAGTGATCCACATGGCAGAAGATAATTACTGGGTGTCAGGAGAGTGTTGGAAGTGATCAGAAGATAATGATGACTAGAGTTCAAGTCTAGTGTTGAGGGTGGATTAGGACTAGTTGACATAAGTCAACTAGAAGACAGGTTGGAAGGGGGTCAGAAGGTTGGAAGTGAGTCAGAGAGACTAGAGATGATCTTAGTCAATATTCAGATTGGAGACTATAGTACAAAACAGAGCTACTTAAATATGAGTATAGCTAATTGTAATAATAAAAGTCCTTGACACATAATAAAAGTAACAGAAACAAGGGCAGAAGCATAACCAAGTGGAAATGTTCATAGAAATGGTAATTGTATCATGAGCATCAAGTAATAAAAACAATAGTTCAGAGATTAACAATGAATGGAAACAAGCAGAAAATGTCAGAAGCATAGCAGGGAGTTGTAATACAGAGCATTAGTTAATTTAAAAACTCACAATATTTACCACTGAACTACAGCTGCCTATATATGTTAGTGCAAGAAGCTTGTGTTATTTGTGGTCTTAAGCTTTTGAAAAATAAGGTTTAAGGTTCCAGACACTGCACAGGGGCTGATAAGAATAACTAACTGATAAAAATGCCATGCATGAAGAAGGTTGATGTTGCCAGTTGGGCAGATAAGGCAACTGTAGATAAATATGCCTAGTATTATTGCTGACTCTCAAGTAGCATCAGGAAGATGTCCAAAAAGTTTCCAGAGGCTTCTCAACCTCAAAAACTTCTAAAAGCATCCAAAAATGTTCGAAACCTGGGAGTCTGGAAACTTATGTCCCTTTTCATGGAAATCTCTCGGCATTAATTGTGCCTAACACGTCATCACTTTAATTTTTGTAACGGCAATTGATTTCATTACATAATTAACTACATTAGGTCAGTCAAAATTTCCGAAAACCTGAAAATGTCTAAAAAGTGCAAAAACTCGGAAACTTTTTGGATGTCTTCCTTGATGTAGCTGTTTTTACGGTATTTGACCGGTTGTATGCTAAAAAGTTGTTTGCCTTACTACACAACCAAAAACAAAGATCCTGCAATTTTTTTTTTCATTTATCTGTAGTGGTGCAACCCGAATATTAGTATACAAATTTGGAAGAGATTGAAGCAAGTTTTCTGGAGTTATGTGTCTCTGAAGTCGAAAAGTTGAAATCCAGCCAAATCAACACCGGACTTTGATTACATATCCCTTATCAGTTTACTCGATTGGGTTAATATGGTTTTGTAATTATGTAATAATTCAGGACCCCCTTTCCTCCTCCCAAATAGTAATCCATCCATTTCTCAATGAACTTCCAATAGATCCATTTAATCATTGTTGTAGCATTGACACAAAGAACATGTTACAGTATTAATATGACATTTCATATGTACAAGTGCAGTTCTGGTATGCTCACATTAAAATACACTTTTGATGAAAATGACTAGATTGGGAATTCCTAAGCTCAAACTTTCCAGACCTGCCGTTACAACTTTTATGCAAGTTTCTACCATGTCTGAAGGGTGCTTCTATAAAATAGAATAGTCAGGATAGCCCCAGTAATCAATTTCATTGAGAAAAGCCCAGCTATGCAAATGACCTATGCTGTACAACTGACCGGTCAAATACTGTACCTTTCTGAGGAAATAAGTATGTCGTCAGAACGTCAATGAGCTCGGCGAGAGGCATCTACATTTGCCCAATATTCGAGGCAAGTAAAGATGTATCATGCTACACATTGGAGCTTGGATGCAATAGTAAAGGTGGACAGAAACATCTGAACACTTACACGAATCTCTTGAAAGCACTTAGAATGTTATTAAGTCCTGGGAATCGAACAAGTTAGTGGAGTTGGCTAGTTAGTACGTGTTAAGCTCACAGATGTAAATACGCACTTCGGATTTTCAGCTTCCCGTTGTGAACCGCCAGGGAATTTTGAATAGTGCAAATAATCTGCAAGTAGAAAAGTGGCTTCTCGATTCCCTCCTGTGTTTCTTTTTTTTTACTCCAGATGCTGAGCTGAGTGAGAGTGTGAATAGGAATGCCGGCAGCTAAGGAGTGAATCTCGATGCCAGCTCCATTACTACTATGAAATGGTGCCTTACCAGAACTTCTAGTGCATTTCATTGTCCTCTTCGAAGTTGTTCATATCGCATACAGATCGGCAAAGCTATTCGCTTCATGCAGCGAATAAACGAGCTCAGAAATACGGGGAAATCATTCAAAATGCGAGCAATATGAGGGCTCATGAATGACGATAAGTGGATTCGCATAATTCCCCTGCCCAACGCGCGATGGCCGTCATCGTAGAAGATCCGCATATACATTTCTCGTGTCACTTTGGAAGGTGTCTTATTTCAAGTCCAATGAGCGTGCGGCGTGTGCTTGGCGATTCAGTTACGTCATGAATGCGTGTAATATGCGTGTCGTTACTAAGGTAACCCAGTTTTTTTTTTGCGGTGCGAAAACCCAGGGTTGATTGGTTGGAAAGAACGACCAGAGCATACAGACCGCAGTAGCAGCGTTTCTAGAACTGCCTGAAAGCCATGATGGGCCCGCAATGAAGACTAGTGAAGAGGGGAACAGCTCAGAGGAGGCTGCGCGGCCAGCGAGTGATCGCACGGAGTTGACGGAGACGGAGGCATTTTTGACAGAAACCAATAAACAATTCTAATTTAATTTACCCCTGTACAGTGACACTCCCGTGACGTGTAACGAAAAGGTTGAAAGCGTACCTCTCACGTGATGCACAATTATGGCATTTTGGCTTTCCTGAGGTCGACCACTCCTTGTTCCCCATTTCCCTGAGCTCTCCTTCTTCGTCGCCTGTTTCCCTGAAAATCATTCCTTCAAGCTAGTGTTCGTCGATCTTACAAGCAGCTATGCGTTAAGCCGCACGATATACTACGCATACACTCCTTTCGTTAACCCTGAGGTCTCTCATTACCCCTACGCTCTTTCTCTGGGATACCGTACTCGATTCTTGCCACTTTCGCCCCTCCGGACGCAGGACGATCCAACACTCAGTACAGACTATTGATTGTCGACAATGAATACCAATTTCACATTCCCGCGTGCACAGGCACCTATACCCCGACCGAAACCAGCAGCAGTTTCTACCAATGCATCGGCTTCTGAACCGCTCAATCGCGAATCCAATGCTCTTCGGGCTTCTGTGCTCGATGCTGCATTGCAGCTGGGAATTGGGAGCAACTCTCTTGTTGCTGATTGGATGTTCAACAATCCTCTCAAGGAGGAAGACGAAGAGGTACGTGATATCATTTATAGATTCTCTATTGCTCTGGTCTCCGTTGTGTCCAAAAGTTACCCTTGGACAGAAAGGTCGTGGTGTTTCTTTTCATTTTCAGAAAATTTCGAGGTTGGTAAACCTTGGTTTCATAGCTTCGAGAGTCGTTGGCGGGGAACTTTTTTTTCTGCTCTACATACGGTCGGAATCTAGCTTCCTGCCTCCGACCTGTCAACGCTCAACGCTCAACACTTGATCGAGTTTGGTTCACGCGGATACAGATTCTGTTTTAAATTTAGATGCGGAACAGATGGACTTGACCGTCATCAATATCCATAGAGTGCCGCAGTCTATTCACATTTCAATCTTTGAAGTAGTTTTTTCCAGCATACTTTACTGATCTATGACATCTTTTCGCAGGACATCGCTTCTCCTAGCTTAACATACGGTTCCTCTGCCACCTCTGAGGAGTCAATTTCTTCAGCTGGCCGCTTCCCATATTCCCCTTCCTCGATACCTTCCTCCTCAAGAACTGTTCATCCATATGCACCAGGTTATGGCGCATCATCTTTCCCCTCCGATATTCCCTTCGAGGCTGTGGAAGGCGGAATCACTCCACCTAACAACTCGGAGGCTATGATAAAGCTCAATGATGCCGGCAGTAACG
>JASFDH010001597.1:0-14021 GCA_036937195.1 Nidularia pulvinata
CGTTAATTCCGGAATTCAGCCTAAGATGCTTTAGTGTTCATCGGATGATGTGCTGGCATTGTTATCGCTTATGGTCGTTGCCCGACATCACATGACCCTCCCACAACCTAAGGCGCTGAACACAACAAGGCAACGGCTCAGTCCTGTATCTCGACAACCCTCTCGTGAACGTGTATCCACGCAAACGACTTGTTAACTTTTACACATCACATTTACCTGATTGTCTTGGGCCGCCATGCATTTACAAGCTTCTACATTCGTTTTCGTCGCTCCTCTTCTATGTAGCCTTGCTTTTAGCTATTTCTGTTCTGCGCATGTCTACTTTCTACTAAAGGACGCCCATGCTGCAGATATATCCCCGTTCTTAGTCGTAATCGGCGCATTGTTACCGTGATCCATGTAGAAATACTATCGTCTTCCATCCATTTGGTGAAGGGTTGTCATCAGTTCTTATCCCCATGCTCAACTTTGGAACCTTGACTACATCTCCGTCGCTATCTAGGATCTTGTGGTGATAGGCATCACCCTTAAGTGGTTCCTCTACATATCGAAATTTCATATCTTGTAATCTTTCCTCTGATGCTTAAACACCCCAACAGTGTGGCTTACTCTACTTCTCAGCAGAAGCGCGCACCTTTTCACATGGTCTTCGCGATTACATGCAATTGCAGCGAGGAGTGATGTTATCTATGCTGGAAGTCCGCATTTGTCGGTGCCGAATCGTATGACGCAAATGGAAATGGTGACCAGCCGAAGGCGAGTAGAATAACACGGTAATGTCCTCGGCTCTGAAGCAAATGCAATAGCAGCAAGACCACACGCATTTCAATCTTCCGAAGTCTGAAAGATAGCAAGCATTCTCAGAAGCAACACATCAATATTTTCTGCTGGTCATCTGCCGATCATAACGTCGTTACCTTCGCCCTTTGTCTATAAAGTTATTTGTCACTATCTTTAGATTCAAATATCTTGTGCTAACGAAGTCAGTTTTAATCGCTAGAATTCTTGTAGACGCTGCAGTTTTACTAGACAAATTTATAGCGCTTTATGCTCTTGGCATCGACATCGTGATATATGTGCGAAGGTGGTTATTTCCTGGAAGTCGCTGATATACTTTAAACCCTATCGTAGAAAGCATCGGGACCATTGAATGATCACTCGCGAAACCTAGAAAGTGGATTGGTATTTCTGTATGTGCTTATAAGCAATACCTGGGGCATGTCTCCTTTCTCACAAGACCATACTACAGCACGGCGCCCGCACAGACGAGGGTCACCTGATCGTTTCCCTCTCATATTTTTAGCAAACCATGCGGTATGGACATCAATAGAATTTCACCGAATCCATCCGGCGGTTCCAGACATAGTTTCGCCACTCACCGAACGCAGACATGGACACGTATCTATCGTGCATATGTTTCCTTTGACTTCTTAACGATGCCACATGCAACCAGAGTTCATTGCTCCATAACCTGAAAGAGTCACGACTTTACGGCCATGAATGTCAACGTTCATAGTCACCCCAAGTTCATATATTCAGAGCTACTATTAGCAATTATTAGCCTATGGAATTTGAGCGATATAATACGCTGATGCGATGAGGTGCGTGTATTAAGATATTGTGGACCTTATTGAACCCTAATTTAGACCTTGACATATGTAGTTTATGGACATCCGGCTCATGCGGACGAAGCGACAAGAAGAACTAAGAATAAAACCGCCAGCATACCCTCGCGTTAATCCGCACGGAATTCGTAGTTATTCCATCATCCGTCATGCTAATCCTCTCTGGTCAGAAGTCACGCTTGAAGCCTATTTTAAGATATATTTCTCCTTAATCCCCTTCGAAGGAGAGTATAAAAGACACCAGAAGGAATTTGTGAGCCGAGAACTCAGGTTCCTGTCTTCGACAATGCGCTCCTCTCTATTTACAGTCATCCTCAGCCTTTGCGCCTCATTGACTCTCGCTCTTCCGGCGTCAACCATAGATGCTGCAGAGGAGCAAGTTCTCACTCCTGGTGGCCTTCGTCCCAAATCGCAGGTACACTATGTGCCCCCTGGTGGACTTGTCCGCCACACCGAAGACGCCATTCTTCTTATCGACAAGGACGGTAATACGCTCCATACTGCGCCTCATGTTTCGGAAGTGAAGCGCAGCTCCCTTGAAGCGAGATTCAGTGGATGGGCGACATATGCCTATTGGACGGACAACACAGGGAGCCCAATCTCCTCATTTTCTACTACATGGACGGTTCCTTCTGTTCCGGTCACGAACGTTGGACAGACCATATTTTTGTTTAACTCTATCGAACCATTGAGTGGAAGCGCCATTCTTCAGCCAGTGCTTCAATTTGGTCCCTCTGCTGCAGGAGGGGGCAGTTATTGGGCAGCTGCCTCGTGGTACGTCGGCAGTAGCACGACATACTACTCCTCTGTCGTGAAAGTTAGCGTGGGCCAGTCATTGACTGGTCTGATCACCTTAACCAGTCAATCAGGGTCATCTTATAACTACGCTTCTTCCTTTACCAACGTCGGCGGCACATCTATTACTCTTCAGAACAGCGATCAACTCTCTTGGGCTACAGAAACATTGGAGGTGTATGGCACGCAGAAATCTACCGATTATCCTCACGGCTCTACCCCGATGGCAAGTATCAATTTGAAGACCGTAGCATCTTCGAGTCCCTCCGTCTCATGGAGCGTGAAAAGTGACACTACCGACGGATTGACTGCTACCGTCGTGACTAATGGAGCAGTTAACGGACGTGTGGATATTCATTATCCAGCTTAGCCGAACTGAAGAGGTTATTGAAATGTCTTAATCTCTCCCAATGCTTCATGTATGTAGCTTTCCGTTAATGACTATAGAGCAGCAATGCAGTACACTAGTTCCGTATTGCTTTTCTAGTTATATACAAATCTGCGGAAAACTATTTATCTTATCTTATCTTATCTTATCTCGATTACATCATGCCTGTTCAATCAATTGATGAGCAACCAACGAGGCAGGGCCGTAGTAGAACTATTCAGAGATCCGGAAAGTCAGCATCTTTATATCGAGTCCCACCATTCGCTCGATCAATGAATGCATGTCACGTTGGTTCAAACTGAAGGTTTACGAAGCTCATTTACGTTTAAGCTGTACTTACCGCATAGCACTCAATTAAGGCTTGGGCTCTGCTGTCAGGTTCCGGCCTTCAACTCCCAAAGCTCAGGCCAGACGGCTCAGGCACGTCTAACAACGGAAACTTCCGATAGTGTCGTCGCTGAGGGCTGTGAGTGCAGCCTAGTTCTGACTCCTCCTTATCGATTTCCTACCGCTTACGCCCTCGGTGAACCCTCGATGTTTGAACTATTGCCCCATCCAACGACCCAAGAGCCAGGCCACCCTCAGATGAATGAGCTCAAAGGCATGCCTCGTAGTTTCTACTTCTCCCATAAATATCGGACTAATAGCGTACTGATTATCCATCTTTCTCTTCCTTCAGACGTCGTTCTTCAACTACATGAGACTTCCTTCTTTAGAAGCCTGCAAATCCAGAAGCTGAAGCTCAGCATCTTATGTGACTGGAAACAAGTTATAGCTGAGAGAACAATAGATATTATGGAGGATTTCTTGCCTTCACCATGGAATGGAACGGAGAGAATTGTGTTGTAAGTTTATTCGCCAATTGATTAGTAGCGCTTGAGCTGAATGGTCTGAGTTAGAGAGCCACCTGCTAAATCAATTCAAGTAGTATTATCAGCTTTAGATTCGGAAACTCGTATATACGTAGCAGGATTCGTAGAACTACTTCAAGAAAAACTGAAAGAATATAATAGCCGTGAAGTTTTATTGCGTTCTGCATAATTTAAATCTACTTGCTGACAATCCTTGTTCTCGTTAGGAATTTCACTCCCACTTCACGTACAAGACAAAACATTGCTTTCTGCCACCTTCTCCGCCGTTGTAGGAAATTGCAGTTCGAATGACGTCTGCAATATGTTCACCAGTATGTAACAATCTTACTGTTTAATCCAGCGCCTTTAAGTAGCGTTTTTGTATTGTTTAGCTCAAAAACTATTAGCGGACGACACCGAACTTGCATTCCAGCTAATGTCCATTGTTCCTGACGACAACCCCCATAAATCCGAGGTTCTGTACGATATCGGAGAGGCATGCAGGCAACGCTTCAAGGACTCTCGAAGCATTACAGATATTAACAACTCATTGCTTGCTTATGAAAAGGCTTCTCAAATGGCGGTTGTAGGCCATTCAGATCACAAGCGCTTTGTTCACGCTGTTGGACTATCCACACTTATGCGCTATGAAGAAACGGGGAATTTTCAAGACATTGATCGGGCTGTTGTAATACTTGAGTATGTTATTCGCCATTCTACCGACGAGGATGTAGAAATCACCCGGTGGTTGAATAACCTAGGCTCCGCATATATAAGCCTCTTTGGTCATACCGGCAACAAATGTCACATTGGCAATGCGATATCTGTCCTTCGTAGAGCCATATCCTTAGCTCCAGAAGGCCATGTCGATATGATAAGCAGTTGTAACAATCTCGGTAATGCGCTTGTGAATCGGGCAGAATCCACTTTAGACCTCCAGGATATCGACGACGCTATTTCTGTACAGCGTCAAGCAATTTCCTTGACTTCTGCAGATGACTGGAATTTGCCTGGAAGATTGAATAACCTTGGCAATTCTCTTCTATGTCGGTTTGAGTTAACATGCGACCTGAGCGATGTTACTCAAGCCGTTTCTGTCCTAGAAAGAGCAATAGACATTACTCCCGATGGTCATCCTGCTTTATTGGTCGAGCTTAATACTCTATCTAGCTTACTTCTGGCGCGTTTCAATCACGCGGGACAATTGAGCGACTTGATAGCTACTATTTCAGCTCTAGAAACGGCTAAGAAATTGTCGGATATGGATCATCCTGGTATGCAGAAGATCCTGACTAATCTTGGTAATGCATATCGCAAACATTTCGAGGAAACAGGAGAAACAAAGCATCTTGAAAATGCAATATATGCGCAAAGGCAGACAATCACACTCATTCCCATTGGGCATTCTTCACTTCCCCGCGTGTTGCATTCTCTTTCATATGCTCTGTGCAGAAAGTTCGAGCAGACTGGCGATCTTAGCGATATTGATGAAGCCATTTTATTAATACGTGAAGCCATTTCCCTTACAGCCAATGATCACAAAGACACAGCCGACTGGCTTCATACTCTAGGAACATTTCTCTGGAAGCGTTTTGAACGTAATGGGAATATTCACGACATCGATGAGTCAATTCACACATTGCAAATGGCGATACATGATGCTTCAGATACATCTGTAGATATATCGCTTCACTTGGATAGCTTAGGCACCGCGCTTCTTCGGCGCGGTGAGCATACCCGGACCTTCGAAGATGTTGACGAAGCCCTTTCTGTGCTAAAAAAAGCACAATCGCTCACCCACGAAGAGCATCCTGATTACCCACGCAGGCTTAACAATATGGGAAATGCACAGTTTTGCCTGTTCAAAAAGACAAGAGCCTTTGAGGATATTGACAGTTGTGTTTCCACCTTTCGCAAAGCGCTAGAGTTTACACCAGATGGACATGCAGACACTTCCATTCGTCTCACCAATCTAGGCAATTCACTTCAGAGCCGCTTTGAGATAACCTGCGACATTGGAAACATAGACGAAGCGATAGAGATGTTGGAAGGAGCCGTTCGACTTACACCTGAGGGCCATGCATCGGCCGCGAAGCGACTCGCAGAGCTCGGAAATTCGCTAAGGGCACGATATAACCTATCTAAAAATATTGCGGATATTGATCGAGCTATTGAGCTTCAGCTGAATGCTGTTAAACTTACTCCAGAGAGTCATGTCGAAGCAACTTCCAGACTTAATGACCTCGGGAACTCGTACAAGGACCGCTGGCGAGAAAATAGAAGTATGGATGATATCAAGGCGGCTGCATCTAGTTACCGCGCTGCGGCTATTTCTATCACTGGACCCCCTTCTTTGCGTCTGAGAGTCTATCTAATGTGGGCAGCATCATGCGCAATTTTCGACAAAAAGGAGTCCCTAGTGGCCTACGAAGCAGCATTCGCACTTCTTCCCCAGGTTGCTTGGCTAGGAGATACGATCATCGCCAGGCAAGAACGATTGATACCCATTTCAGATCTTGTTCAGAACGCAGTTTCTGCTGCTATTTACGCCGAAAGATATGATGTGGCTTTAGAATGGCTCGAGCAAGGTCGTTGTCTAGTTTGGAGTCAAATCGAAGTTCTTCGTAATCCACTGGACCAACTGCATGACGAGCATCCGGCGCTTGCGAGTGATTTGATACGGATTTCAAAAGCACTAGAATTTGCCAGCACAAGAGAGACTCATCACGCCAAGGAACCAAGCACTGGAACTCTAGAAAGAATATCTATGGAAGGTGAATCTCGGATACATCATAAGCTGGCCGAGGAGTGGGAGTCTCTCACCTCTAAAGTCCGCGACCTTCAAGGATTCGAAGATTTTCTCTGTCCGATATCCATTTCGACACTATCCCATTTGGTACCGTCCGAAGGACCTGTTATTGCTATCAATATCGCTTTCACAGGTTGCCATGCTTTGATTTTGGAACATGGTAATTCCCAACCAGTCTGTGTTAACCTCGGTAAATTTTCGCACACGAAAGCGGATCATCTCCAAAAATGTATGGAAGCATGCCTGATTTCCTCAGGACTTATGACTCGGGATATTCGGGCTGGTAGGATGGCGAACTTGTCTTCTTCCACTAGTGGGATGGCATTCATTTTAGCGGAGCTCTGGAAAAATGTGGTGAAGCCGATATTGGATGTACTTCAATTCAAGGTCGATTTCTTTACCCAGGTTTTCGGATATATCATAACTTGTTATCATTTTACAGCCCAACGCAATCCCTCTTCCTAGAATATGGTGGTGTACTACTGGCGCTCTTTCGTTCCTTCCAATTCATGCAGCCGGTATTTACCTTCAAGACAAAGGTCTCAGCTTATCCGATTACGCGATATCTTCTTATATTCCAGCGCTGAGCTCCCTCGCCCCCAAAAATATTCCTATTTTACCAAATCAGGAATTTGGAATTTTGATCGTCAGTCAATCCGATGTCCCAGGCCTTCCATCACTTCCAAATGCAGAGAAAGAGGTACAGACAATCCAGAAACTGTGTGCTAGATCAAATATAAATTCAACAGTGCTGCAAGGGAAATCTGCGACTGTTGAAATGGTACTTCTCGCGATGGAAAGAGCCAATTGGGTTCATTTTGCCTGCCATGCTTCTCAAGACATTTATGGTCCTATGAAAAGTGGCCTATGTCTCTACAACGGACGCCTAGAACTCTCTACACTTGTCAAAAAATCATTTCGTCCTTCACAATTAGCATTTCTTTCTGCATGCCAAACAGCAGCTGGAGATAAAAGAATGCCTGAAGAAGCTGTTCACCTTGCATCAGCCATGCTTTCTTGTGGCTATCGTGGAGTTATCGCTACGTTATGGTCAATCAGAGATGAAGATGCCCCTTTCATTGCCCAAGAAGTGTATTCGACTCTTCTGAGTGAACAGAGCACAAATTCTGTGTCAGATGTTGAGTCCAATGCTGCCGAAGCCCTTCATCGTGCGACATTGAAGCTCCGGGAGAAATTAGGGAACACAGAGGATTCATTGCTATCCTGGGTACCCTTCATTCATATAGGAATATAATAAGCACACGAAATTTGTATGCCGGCAATGACTCGGACTAATTAGTTAAACTTTGGAACTAATACAGTGCACTACAGTCACTTGACACACCAATGTGAATCTCTTCAATTGTGAGCACAAACATATCATAAACACATAAAGTGAGGGGATAGATGTATTCTAAATTATCTAAATACACACTCTGCAAAATTTAGGAGAAATTGTCTGGAGAAAGGTGTATAAATTCTCCACACAAGTCGTGATACTTCGAGAATACGAATATGGGCACTTGACACAGTGTGATATAGTCGTGACCCACTGTAGAATGGCCATCAAACCCGCGTCGCACTCATATCAAAATACAAAATCAATCATTTCTGTATCATTTCGGCACAAAAAGTCTCATTTGCCCTCATTTCATCATCGTTCGGCCCAAACCCCAATGTAAATGGGTAGTCTTAACATCAAAATATTCCCTACTAATGGTATTTTCTTGAAGTTTTGCACCGATGTGACATGATTGCTTGATCATAAGTGGCAATCGCTAGAATCTCATCATTTTCAAGTGTGTCGATAGCCTCAAGTATGCAAATCAGTCCCAATATGCACCAAACTTTGCAAGTATGCACATCACATAGGCATCTATGTATATATATAACAGCTAAAAAATTGAAGCAAATTTAGCTAATAAAATGGCTACTGTGTCAAGTGACCATAGTACGCTGTATCACACATATTCAGGAGAACATGAATATTGACATTCCAATACTTCCTCTCTCCAAGAGCATACACTCATGCAAACTGTCCATTTTAACTGCGTCCATCTTGACTTGGATACTGAAGATTTGCTGATAACCTATCGCAGAGCAATCGCAGAGGCCATCAATAAATAATAACAAATGTGAACTGTAAATAGTGCATGAACGGCAGAGTTTTGAATTTTCAAGCTCGTAGTGTATGAGGTATGAGGTCCTTCTACGAATAGCCAGAAATCATGAAGTCATTTTCACATCGGGTTTAGAATTTCGTTTATCAGCGTTTGTTCACCTTTCTTCCTATGATCAACCGCCCAGACGGTGGATATACATGCACCTGCATTATTCTCCCAGCCAAGGCCCAAAGCCCATGTGGTACGGATTCCCGAAGGCCGAAAGCCGGTTGTGATCCGTTCGGCGATGTTTAGCGCAGGAGCTGCAACAGGCCGTAACTTTATTCCCCGGACCCCACTTCTATATTTCTCTCCTGTCTCGTTAAGTATTTCGTTTGCGGAGTTGGCATTGATTCCTAAGCACTCAGGATCCATCCGATACTGAAAAAATAGCACTTAGGTGTACCTTCCTGGAGTACCCCTTCTCAGTTTGCGACCTCAACTTAGTATGTACTTACTACCTTCAGCGGTAACCCTGGGTAACACTTGTTTCACGGGAACGATTCAATGCCACACGGTGATTCTTTCCCTTCAAACTTGGCATCATGGTTTTTCGGATCTGAGTACTCAGTAAGCTGGCATCGTCATCGACACTTTTAAACCTTGACTCGCTGTAAATAAAATTATGTCACGAAACAAGTGTGAGGGCTTACACGACTTCAAATATTATGGATTTCAAAGCAACTGTGTTTTCTTCTGGATGAAAGTGCAGTTTGCCCCCATACTACTATAGGAGGTAGCGCTTCCGGTACCTATCATTTCCATCATCTCACAGCCAAAAATAAGTTGAGCAGCGCGTGCAACATAGCGTCGGAATTGGCCGGCTGCGTGATGCGGGTAAGTATCTCCTCCTGAAGCTCCATCCCTACTACGCATATAAGCGGCTAGTTATCACCCCTTTTCCCATGCTTTGCTACAGAGACAGAGATTCAATGATATTGTAGATCGAAAAAAAAAAACCAAGGAAAGCTCTATACACCTGTCTTCTCTCAGACTGCTGAGATGAAATAGTATACGACTCAACTCATGAGGTCGTCCAAAAAGCAACGTTACTAGGTTCCGAAGGTACGCATTTATATCCGTGTTTGTCGCTGGCAGTATAGCTCCTCAAGGTGTAATTCCGACTACACGTTAAATGTACATGATTTTGCCTGACATAACATGAAAACTATCCATGGGCTTGGTGGGCAAGCAGGCAAAAGGGAAGGACATATTTTTCAATGCATGTTTTGCCGCGAGCATTTATGTACATGTCAAAGTCTAATTACTAAGAAGGACTAGTGTTTTCACTCCACGCTGCCTGTGATATCAAACACAGTAGATTCATGGCGGAGTATCAAGCTTGTGATATCGTTACGATGCATTCCCATGATGTTCCTATTCTGGTTCGCCTACCTTGTTCCAGCTGGAAGCCCTGTCTGGACAGGTCGGATAACTTGTGTGCACCTGACAGTTCAACCATCGATATCGTCGGAACCTCAAACTTTGATGTGCGATCAACGCCCACATGGTATATGCCCTTCAAAGTTCAACCCCACATTATAATTATATAATAAAGTTCGTGCATTAGAATGCAACTAAGTGTTCTTCCCAGCTTCCCCGTATAGTGGGATCAAAACCATCATTCTTCTTGTGTGTACGGCAAGAGATTTTTTTCAAAATTGGTACTTTCTACGGACAGCTTACTCTGAAGCGAGGAAGAACTTAGGAAGCCCAGGATCCGGCACAGCCGCAATTATAGACCGGAAGCAGACTCCCGACACTCCTCCATTTTAGCAGATCAGTTCCCCGGAACGGTCTTCTTTTTTAAAATATACACCCAGACTTTTATCAAGCGAGATTCAGAATGTTTGCGTCCGATACCCGGCTGGGGGTAACTGGAGATAGAGTGGATTCTAATAATATCTCTCCCTCTTTAAAAGACCGCACTCAACCCTGCGACAAGTACGCCTCCTTCCCGCTCTCATCTTTGAGCTGTCTATCCTAGAGAATCCTTCCTTGATTTTATTTCTCGAGATTCACAACGATGGCTGGTGGTCCAGGAGGAACAGGTGGAGGTATTGAAACTGGTTCATTATGGTGGGCTATCATCATGTCTGCTTTCGCTGGTTCGTCAGATTTTTGTATGCCACTCGCTTTATACGCTGACATGGTTCGATGTCAGCCTTTGGTGGTATTCTCTTTGGGTGAGCACATTAATAGACAACTGAGCCTGTCAAACATCTTATACTCTGTTGTAGATACGACACTGGAACAATTGGAGGAGTCATCGCCATGGAAGACTGGTTGAGCACGTTTGGTTCATTCGACCCGAGTATCGGACTATACCTAAAAACTAACAACAAGAGTCTTGTGGTGCGTGTTGTTATTATATGCAGAGTTTCCCGTGTGCTTAGTCGTTTTACTGTGACAGGTCTCCATTTTGTCTGCCGGAACTTTCTTTGGCGCGTTGTTGGCCTTTCCCATGGGTGACTTGGTTGGTCGCAAGAACGGAATTGTTGCGTCCTGCGTGATCTTCTCTCTCGGAGTGGGGCTTCAATTGGATACTCACTGGGCTACGTTTGTTGTCGGGAGAGGTAAGTACCCCGAAACCGCAGTCTATTTTCATCCCATTGACAAGGATTTCTCTCACAGTCATCGCTGGCTTTGGTGTCGTACGCGTGTTTTCGATCAACTTTCTTTTTCTACTGCTGATGTGTGATGGCAGGGACTCGTATCGTGTCTTGTGCCGATGTATCAATCCGAGGTCTGTTGACTTTGTTCATGTTATACTCCGTTTACTTAGGCTTCTCACACGGCCTGAACGCAGTGCGCCCCTAAATCTCTTCGTGGCTTAATTGTGGGGATGTATCAACTCGCTAGTGAGTTTACTTGATTACGATGTGGTGCGCAGTTATAAGTGATAACTGACGTGTTGTCTTAAGTTACGATCGGCGCTCTGTTGGCTGCTATCGTGTTGAACGCTACCAAAGACCGACCGAATCATTCAGCATGGAGGGTGTGTAGGCAACTAATTTATCCCATGATTATGCTGACTCATGATTATATTTATAGACACCGATCGCTGTTCAGTTTGCATGGGCATTCGTACTTGGCGGAGGAATGGTATACAACGTCTCTTTTATGACGGCATCAATTCTTTGCTCATCATTTTTATCCATCCTTTTAGCTATGCCTTCCTGAGAGTCCTCGTTATCTCCTGTATAAAGGACGCGAACAAGCAGCGCGCCGCGCACTAGGGAGGCTCATGACTAGGCCTGCGGATTCCGCCGAAGTTGAAGCCGAATGCCTGGAAATTTCCGTTGCTCTTGACGTCGAGCGTGCCGACTCTAACTCTTCATACATCGGTACGTACTTTTAGTTTAAATACCCCTTCTTGTCATCTAACCATGTGTAGATTGCTTCAGGAATACTGAAAACAAGAACGGCCTCCGAACGTGGACAGGCATTCTGTTGCAAGGGGTACGTGCGGTTCACATCTATCCGGCCAAGTAAATCTGACCCCCTATGGTGCCACAGTGGCAACAACTCACTGGCATCAACTTCATCTGTAAGCAGGCTTCATTTAAAATTGTTTTAATTCCCTAATGTTTCTCATTCCACTCTCAGTCTACTACGGCACTGTGAGTTCTATCCCGAAGCTCATTTCTAGGGACAACATGAAAACTTAACCTTCATAGACCTTCTTCAAATCCGCCGGAATCAAAAATCCTTTCATCATTACGTAAGTCTCATTCCCTATGTAGTAAAGTTTCAACCCATTTACGGTTTTCACAGGATCATCGCTGACGTCGTCAATACTGTAATGACGATCTTCGGCATTCAACTCATCGACAGAGTGGGTCGCCGGCGCCTGTTGATCATTGGAGCTATTGGCATGTGTGTCAGCGAATTCATTGTCGCCATCGTAAATACTTCGCTTCGCAAAGATTGTCTACAACTTTAACGCCGTTATCCAGGTCGGTGTTACCGCTGGGCACATTCAAGCAGATCAATCCGTCAACTTGCCTGCTCAGCGGGTACTGATCGCCTTCGTCTGCATGTAAGTTGCGTTTTTCTTTGCAGGATAAATACTGAATGTGACCATGAAAATATCAGTTACATTGCATTCTTCGCCACATCATGGGGACCTGTAGCTTGGGTTATTACAGGAGAGATATTCGTAAGATGTTTGTTACGTTCTTATTCATCAGTATGATAACCGTATCTATTTTAAAGCCTCTTGCCATTCGCGCAAAGGGCATGTCCCTCAGTGTTGCATCCAACTGGTTGTGGAACTTCGGTATTGGTAAGCATTTTTTTCTGCGTCTATTGCCTATTATTCACATTATATTTTCAGGATATGCCACTCCTTACCTCGTAGACCCAAGTACAACTGGTATCAACGGTGTCAAGACAGCCAACCTCGGCGTCAAAGTCTTCTTTATCTGGGGAGCTACTTGCGCCGGTTGCTTTATCTTTACGTGCGTTGCAAGTAAATGCGGCTTTCTTTGCTTCATTGACATATTTTCGCAGGTACTTCTTTATCCCTGAAACCAAAGGACTGTCCCTGGAGCAGATTGATCTTCTCTACCGCGAGTCCAGCAGTGAGTTGCCAAAATCGTTGCATTCTGTATTTGACCTAATCGAGTCGATTTCATAGTTATTGGTTCGGAGAAATTCCGAAAGCAAATTCTGGCTCAGAACGAAACGATGGTCAGCCATTACAAGGGAGGAGAAAAGACGGTAAATATCTTCATGTTTTTGGGAGAGTATACCTCTAATTGATCTCCTTCAATGAAGGCTCCGGAACATCTCGACCACGACATCAGCGAGCCCTCCAAGCTCAAAGAATCGAGCGTCGAGTCATCTCATCAAGTTTAAGTTTTATGAGAATACTACAGCTCTTTTTTTACGCTCTTCTACGATTTCACGTTCTTGATAACTCTAGTCTTAATGCAAATACGATTCATCCTATTTCATGATGACCGTTGCTTAGTGCGGTCGAGTGAGCAACCCGCAAAGTCGACTCGAGACTAAGTCCAGTAGATGAGCACATCATGTGATGGCCTGGGTAACAAGGCCGAACGTGGTGGAGTTCACTTTCCACCAAAAATCCTGAGCTCAACTAGTGTAACGTCACCACGTGATGCTCACTTGAGCTTGGCGTCATAATTCATGGCAAGGTAGAGCATCGCGAAGTTCGAACTGGTTCTCGTTGTATGAGCAGTCAAATTTTCTCCCGAATGTGCAATAGAAGTTCATAATGCTGAGAATATAGAGCATAGTAGTATACACAGTAACTAGAGCATTAATAACTCATCTCCTAGGAGAAGAAATAAAGTCTACGATAAAGTACTAGACTCACCACCGTCGTGGACAAAGTGGGTAGACCCGTCCTCAACCTGTCGT
>JASFDH010001598.1:0-14021 GCA_036937195.1 Nidularia pulvinata
GTTGACATTTGTTAAATTTCAATGCCTGTAGCCTGGTCCTCAGACCTGTGTGCACGGCGCACGCAGCACCCAGTGCTGAAGTTGAATCGATCACGCTTACCAACATCCCACTCGGACTCAGGAGCGATCAGCGACCTGAAGCAGGAAACGACAAATTCAAACGTATCTCAGTCGACTATCGACTCAACAGGATTTATTTACTGTCCCTCAGCACCTCAGGGCACCTCGAGGGCTTATCCCAGATATGTCCTCTTCAGGCTCACAAGAATCTCCCAACCAGGGTGGATGCCGCATCGCTGAAATTTTACAGTACACTTGTGACCTTGAGCCAACTAAGAACGGAGCGCCAATTATCCATTGCTTCCCTATTCCTCGTATCTTCAGGATGTGAGCTCTAATACATGGTCGTTAGGCTTCTCGATATTGATGATGTTCGTGCCTGTTCCATTCAGTTGTTCTGGTAGACCGGCTATTGAAATTACAAGAGCCGTAGGGATTGACATGACCACTGGAGAGGTCGAGATATCCTCGGAGTCCAGGTATGCTTTGTCCTCAGTACGGTTTCTTTGTAATGAACTGCGTCTTCGCCGCTTTGTGAAAATCTGCCCAACGCTTACCACCTCATTTCAAGCCAACTCTTAATTAAAGGACGGGCCTGGAGAGATGTCGTTCGATATAACGCAGAAGATTCGACTGAGCATTGAGAAAAACGTAGCAACCTATGGCAACGAGTTGTGAGAAAATAGTGTGGGGTCATGACTAATTTGGTATCACTCGTTGCTGGTAAATTGTTGGTGGGTAGTACTGCCACCGCTGACATGAGAGTAAGTTTTCACTTGAGCTTCGGGCCGTTGCTTTTGGCTTACTTATTCCCAAGATTTACTTAAGACACAAGTCTCATCAGTCTCTTATTCACCAGGCTCCTACTATCAAAATATTCATTTGTCCTGTAAAGCTATAGAAGTACTCTATGATTGACTATTGTATGCCATCAGGCTCTATTCAAAATCAACGCTATTCTTTGATTTTGCCCTCTGTGCTGATCTCGGACCGCACCCAACTCCTGAGTCCTGGGAGCGTTCCAGAATCCATGTCGGCAATCGTTTCGGTTGGCTAACCTGAACCTTGATTGGGCTTTCAGATCCGAGTTTATGGCATTTTGATGAAGCCAGCCTCAGGCTGCCACCCAGTGCCAGTGATACGAGGTGGTATGTCTTCCATAAAAAGACTGTCCGGTGCTTGGTGCTGATAAACATGATCGATGTCAGTTTACATATATAGAGTAGGCAGGGTAAGCTGTCTGTTGCTTTGTTCCAGTGAAGGACGGGAACCTCAACCAAAACAGACTTCTGCTCCGTTGCTTTTACTTCCGGGTGGCAGTGCCGCATCTGATCATCCCGCCAATGTTTGCATCTGTTGAATCTGTGGTGTGATGGCCTGCCGGCTCGTGCCGCCACTTGATGCCGTTCCAACACTCACCGCGACAGCCCGTTCGGCGGTTGACAAAATGAGTAGGCTGCCCTACCTTCCACTGCAGAGAAGAACAAAAGTCATCATTGATTTCGTGTTGCTGAAACTGTCTATGATTTTCAGATCCTGATCCATCAATCTTTGCGCTCTGCGATTCTCGCTAACCTGATCAACCTAAGGTCGCCTCTGTCACAGCCCGCATCCGTAGATCTTTCTCTGAGTTGTCATGTTTTAAATCCCCCTCACAACACCCAACCTGATCTTAACGCTCTATCTCGAGGTAGTGAAGTCAAAAAGCCGTGCTTCTGGCATCCACATTCATTGGTTGCTTCTTTGTTGCTCTCAACTGCACTGCCCAGATATCATCATGGTCACGAACGAGACGCCTTTGGATTACATTAACTCGCTGGACCCATCCGTTAAAAAGGAGCCATTTGACTCACAAATGGATTCAGTGTTTCTTCCCCCCGTGACTTTCCCCTCTTCTCAAACGGTAACGCTTTCGTTACCTTCGACTTCGTGCTGTCGAGCTCCAGCATCTTCCCCAGCCGGTACCAAACGACTACATCCTTACCTTTCGCTGCATCGCGAAATTGGTTCCCGCAAAAGAGAACCTGGTATAATGTCTACCAACGCAGGCTATGGAATTTGGTCCCAGTCTGGTTCGAGAAACGGGAATGGGAGATCGCACCCACCCGTAGGTCGCCGGACTTCGGATGGAGACGATGAGCACAATGCACAAGTTAGTCAGACCTTCATGAATGTACGTTTTTCGATCTTTCTTGAGCTTCTACGAAATTTACATGATAACAATAGGGCTCATACTTCGGTCCTACACAGATGAGGCCACTCTCTTCTGGCTCCAACCAAACGTCAAGCCTGATTGGAGCTATGGGAGAGGCCAACATCTCAGGCCTTCCTGGACAGCCTCCAGACCTCTGGGAACAAACGCTGGTTATGCAATCTGGATATCCAGGTGTCGCTGGCCCTGGCGGGATGACGTATACTAACTCGGCATCTTCCCCGTACAGCAACCGAGGCTCCCCTGAATCGTTGTCGCCTTCTTCACCTGGGTACCCACAAATGTATAACGAGTCCTATCAACTTCCCCGTGGTGTGCCAAGCGGCTCCGCAGGCTATTCGATCGATCCACAGACGTATCATGCCGCGCAAAGCCAGCCTATCTCTGATGATGCGCGCCGCCTTCGTCGCAGAGTGCAAGAACTTGAGGCTGAAAATGCTCTCTTGAGGGGAATGCAAGGCCAGATGGGAAATTTAGGTGGTCTTCCTAGCCCATCTTATGATCCTGCATTCCAGTCGACCTGGAGGAACCGCACGGAAGCCCGGAAGAGAGCGTTCTGCTCACTCAACCGTGCAGGGAACGCCCTTTGCGCTTGGCATGATTCCAGGCGCGAACGTCGCGCTTACCCACCGCGCAACGCTCCGGCTGGATACCTCAACTGCGGCTGTACCTATGAGCAGGCGCTCTTTGAAGAGAGTCTTTCTCGCCATGGCGTTGGGAGTTACCACCCAGGAGAGAGTGTTCGCATGGATCCAGCTTTGCGGAATCCTCTTTTGAAGCTGTTAGAAACACGTTACGGCTATAAAGATGGGGACTTCGACCACAACCCCGCTACCATGACGTGGATAGACGGCCAATCTCCTGCTGACTGGGAGACCAAAGCTCATTCAGGTGCCCAGTTGCGGAGAAGGCAAGAAGATCGCCATTGATATATTCACGTGAGTCACGCTAATGCCCCTAGATGCGGCTTCGTCACCATTTTTTCATTGTGCATTACAAGTCATTTATCTCTCACAAGTCACATACACACACCCTTTGTAGCCCATACTATCACCTTACATTATTCGACTCGGCACTAATCGTTGGTCAAAATTACTTTACATAGCACCACTGACAGTTGTATCCTCCTTTGTAGCCATATCATTCGTTCTCGTCATCGGTCACTACTCCTTCACATAATAGAGTTCTCCATTCTACCTGTATATATACCCGAGTCTACCCACTGTATTATCTTTTCTCCTACTATTCATTATATATTTACTGCTTTTACGGCCTTGCAAGTTGCAAATGTTGACAGCGACGCAAACTTATCAGATAAATAAGTCATAGGCAGTTCTTCCTCTCCGGCTTCGATGTAAGTGTCTTCGTACACAAAATAACTGGGATGATGGAAGCATATTAAAGAGGACACATCAGTTTTTTACAGCTGTGAGAGTATACAGGATCCGTGTGTGGGAGATCCGCATAACCAAGCACCATAAGTATCATCAGTAAGGGATGCCTGGCCTCGAGGTAAACCATTCTGAGAGATTCATCCTGTATAACAGATGAATCGACAAATATTGAATGCTGAACCGCTGAACAAAAGATGGCAGACACCATGGAACTGACTTCTTTGGAACAAAATTCATTTGAGGTGTTGACGCACTACAGACTGCTCAGCACTTGTCACACTTGCCGGCGAAGTCTCAGTCGAGATTTTTACTCACATTCCGAATTCTGATTAGGTGGCACAAATCAGTAGCGTATGTAAAGTAAAAATGGAATGCGAGCTTGAATGAACACCAGCGGAGTATACTTAAACGAAATTATTTGTATCTAAGACGAATAACAAAGTCTGTCAGGGATACGAGAGATGCGATTTCCAGAATAAGAATGATAGCATTGTTGGCAGACTCTTGGATTTAAACGTGAGTGGCGCTGCGGTACTTGCGGCGGGTGTGAGTCTGGCGATGCAGGATATATGCCTTGAGCAGAATATACAACCTGAGAAGAATCTGGCACTCTGGGTGCAAGTCAGCTGGAATCTAAACAAAGTCCAAAGGGATCAAATACCGCGGACTGGAGCGCGCATATTTTAACATGAATCTTAAAGACGGCAGGGAAAAAAGAATAAAGGTGTTCTATGTTTCTTGTCATTAGCAAACTGTGACGATAAAGACAAGGAGGACAAGGCTCACCATGAGAATGGAAACTGCTGTTCGAGTCAAATAGCATACGAAAGTAAAGAGGCTGATGAGAATGCGAACAGAGGGGAGATCAGCTAAATAATCATTAAGAGGAGTATCGACTGTTGCAGCGGTCCGCATTCAGCATTTCACCGTAGGGAGTAAATGTACAACCTTACCGCGAAGAATGGCCCAGATTATTCGAGCAAACCGATTCTTCCACCAGGAGTGTGTATCGGGACCATGAAGGTCAAGTGTTTGATGGATTAAAGCAGCAGTGTTGTTTATCATTTCAAATTCTGTATGCACTGTTGTAGTGAGCTGTGCAACGGCCTCACCTAGACGCAGGGAGGCGATCAAAGTTTCATTTTGGGCGCGATGAAGATATGTAACTTGATCAGCGGATTCTTGGAGCGAGGCTTTTACTTGATAAGCGGCACTCGCCAACTCTCCAAACGACTATGTAGATAACAATTAGCCGCTTCAAAGGATAGTTATCTTGTATGTTTACTCTTCGAAGGTCGACAAGCCCTTGTCCAAGCTCGACCCATCGCCCATGTACATCCCGCTAGTAAATATAACTGGAATGAGAAAAACTGGTGTTTGAAAACAGGATATCATTGGAACTCACGGAGAGTTGAAATAAGGTGTAACTTTCTTCATTCATTTGGGCGAAGTTCAAATGGATCTCCTGTATCAAGACTTCGGCAAGAGAAGCTTCACGGAGCTCAAGTTGTGCAGCGTGCTGGAAAGAAAATAAATCAAACACAAGCAAAATGTGCAAGCGGCCACTGACACTTACACGTTGCGAAAGATAACTTAGAGACTCTTCGACCTAAGATAAGGGTAAAGAGGTGAGCTCAGGCGTGAAATGGTTTCGCGGAATTGACTTGAAAGCTGTGCCGTATTGCAGCTTCCCGCTGACGTTCGAAACTCTCGACAACCAAGTCTCCAACCAGACCCAAGGTCTATTTCAGAAAGATACGGTAAGTGATGAATCTACGAGAAGGCATTTGAGTGTTACGTGGTGTATGGCTTCACTCAAATTCGAGAGCATTTGCCCATATGCAACGTCTAAATCAACACGAACTGTCTGCAGATTTGCTACCGCATATTGCATTTCCTAGATACATATTTAAAACAGCGGTATCATTTCTATTTGAAACGGAACACTTACAGTGAGATGATTTGCCCATATATGCAGATTCTTTTCGGAGGTCTTTTCCTTCGCGTTGAGAAACTCCAAGAGAGCTATTTTCCCCAGCGTCGCATTTTTGTACATCTCTTTGGCAAAATCTGAAGTATGAGGTCCGGTGATAAGACTGGACAGTGTCCACTTCTTAATACCAGTTACAGACCAATGTCATTCCATCGTCGAAACGCAAAGCAAAGTTGTGCTATATGGGGTCGGTTAGTCTGGTATGGCTAATAGGTACAATAAGACATTACTCACGAACATCTCTGAGATAGCCAGAATAACTGGACCAGAATTGGGCACTCCGTGACAATGCGCTGAAATAATATTCTGAATAGCAGTTTCATACAATGCCTTGCTATCCTTACTCGACACATTCTCCTTGGATATCGGGACCCAGTGGTGCCTGATGTCCTGAACTATATTCTGAAGAGAAAGCTGCGCATTCCAACGGAATGGAGTGATGCTTTGCTGTGGCCACTTCGCATAGAGTCATAGAGATAGCAGCTGCTCGCTCAAAGATGAACACGAAACATGTAGTTCAAGATATGATAGTACCTTTGATTCGTTCATGCTCATCGCTCTCTAATTCACCGCAACGAATACGGATGATATTAGCAGCTCTCTTGAAACAGTCCGGTCGGCGGGAATATTTGTCAAGCGAAGCTTGAAATAGGCCATCTCGTCGTTAATGTGAAGGATGATTCAAAAGCTCGTACCACGATCCATTATCAAAGGATATGCCTCTTCCTTAGAAAACAACCAATTTGAATTTACTAGGCTTGTCGCGTGAGTATAAAGAACTATTCATGTGCGGTGGGGATGTCACCAGCATCGTGGACAACAAGGGGTTGAACGTCTTCAGATGAGTCTGTTTGTCTTGACCATGCCAGCGAAAATGCTCGAAAAAGGGGTAGATTTAACATAATTAAAAGAGAGAACAGCATTTATATGTTTCTCGATACAGTGAAGACAGTATGGAGTTTGTTTGAATAAGAAATCTCGAAGACAACAAATACGAAAAGCAAAGAACTGTCGCACCGTGACGCGAACCAGCCGCGTCCAGTTGTGACTCCGTGACGAGCAAGTCACATTCGTGATGAACTTCCAAGTTCCAAAGAGAAACACTTCGGAAACACTACCATGGCTAGCCAGTATCCAGTATTTGCCAAATACGTCTTCCTAGCATGTAAGATTAGACTAAATGCTACTGGGTAGCTTTACGCTCTAACTTGATGCTACAAATTGTCTGCATTGATTATTTATTTCCTTTTCTCCGTCCTACGATACCTTTCCGCAAGGGTATGCCTTGATTCGGTATCGTGCAACCGCACAACTACTTGAAATGTATCGAGTTCCTCTCCGCAGTTTCTCGTCCTCTTCCTAGTCGATAGCCTGCACACCATCGTATGCAGGCAGGCGCCGACAAGCCTCTGCCCAGTCAATAGTGCTGTTGACCAGGTCGGTAACTGTAGAGATCACATCTTCAATAGACCCAATGCGCTGGTCCATAGTATCACGTTCACTATAGAAAGTAAAAAGTAAAAAAAGTGGCTCGAGAGAATAGAGGGATTAGAGGACGACATACCGAAGTGTCATTGTACGGTTTTTAACGGCTAATTGGGAAGTTGCATCATGAGCAAATGCAGTTAAAGGAAAGTGGTAAGAGAGAAATACGACGTACAGGCAAAGTCGAGCGTAATTCCGAACGGCGTGCCAAGCTCGTCATTGCGAGCGTAACGCTTGCCAATTGATGTGTTAGAATCATCAACACGAGAGAAGACACCTGCTCTGCGCAATTTGGAAGCTGTAGGAAGGACGTGGAGATCAGCCAGCCGGAACAATAATAGGGAGCCTAAACCTATATGACCCACAGACTTCCCGGACAAGGGGATCGAATTCTTCTCTAGCACTAAGAGGTACTATAAGAACTTTCGTAGGGGCCACCACGGGAGGTAGTGATAAAACCTGGAGTAAATCTTGGTTAGAAGAATTTTGATGAGGCATGACAACAGGAAACCTACCCCGCGCTCGACATCCTGCTCTCTGCTCCAGTAGCTGTGCTCAAGTAGGGTGTAGAGAATGCGGCCGAGCCCGAAGGAAGGTTCAATGACGTTCGGTGTGTACTCGCGTACTCATGACCAAAACATCAGTAATCTGCTGACTATGAGAGATAGTTGGAGCTCACTTGACTGCTTGAGTGTTTTACGCTCGATGGTCACAAGCTCAGGAGTTAACTTGAACTCCTGACCGTCGGAAGATTTTACCACTGCACCCCTGTGGAAACAGGTGATCAACGGGCCGGAAAACGATATATCAATATCTTACCCTTGAGCCAGCTCCCCTTTGAGCTTAAGAAGTTGGGGCTCGTCCATGGAGTTCACGGTATTTTGCAGCACACCTGCATCTCCCTTGAAGGTCTTGCCAAGGAGTTTCTTGTTCCACTCCGCAACCTCCTTCTCCGTCACGATAGGCTCCTTCAACGCTTCCCGCACGACAAGCGGGTGTCCAGTCTTTGCGGTGTGCACTGAGAGATCGTAAGCTGCACGATCAGCACAGCCAACACACTCCGTCCATCCAGTTGCATTATGAATTTCAGCATCCCAACAGTCGGTGGCATAATGGGCCATCTCGTTGCCCATGTGTTGTCTGAATCGTAATCGCTCTGGGTTGATCCCGATCTTCAGCAAGAACTGGTATATCCGTGCGACAAAGTAGCCCAGAGTTTCATTGGCAATGATGCCCTTCCCGACAGCGTCGCCCACTGAGATCTGAGTAGTCTGCGAGTTGCCAGCCTCCTGGACATGGCGGTCAAGCAGTACCAGGACAACGTCGCGGACTTCGTCGAAGCGCGGGTGCTTCTTATCTTCAGGATCGACGAAGTGCTCGATTTCGGCCATTGTGAACTCGCGTACACGCAAGAGGCCCGCTCGTGGTGAAATTTCATTGCGGAAAGAGCGTCCAATTTGAGCTGACGCGAAGGGTACCCTGCCGTTGTTGAATTCAAGGAGACGAGAAAAGTTGAGGAAGTGGCCCTGAGCAGTCTCTGGACGAAGATAACTGGATGCACGAAAGGTCAATACTATTGGAGTGATGTTAAGGGTGGCATCTTTCTTACCCAGGATGTTGTCCAGTAGGCCCGATACTGCTCTTGAACATAAGATTGAACTGTTGAGGCTCCCCAACCTCATTATCGGTGTCAGGATTCCTAAGATTGTATTTTCTGCACAGTTCACCCAGCTGGGATCCGCCATAATTATCTAGCTGTTCCAAGAAACAGTAAGAGATCTCGTTCTCGAATGAACAACGGTAAGAAGTACGCACCTGAGCTAATACGGACTCATATTCCTTTACCGTCTCATCCGTCAACTTTACTGCAATGTTCTTGCTACCCTTCTTTTTCTTCTTCTTGTCATCGACTACTGGTACAGCAGCAAGTCCGCGAGCTTCCTTATCACCAGCCAAACGAGCCTCAAGAACACCTTTCACGAGATGATCTGCGCGAAGAACGTCACCGGTTTTGGTATCTTTCACCATCCAGTCGGCAAACCTAGCAACGTGCCCAGAAGTTTCAAAGACGGGAGATGGAGTCATGATAGTGGTATCAAGTTCGAGCATGTGCTCTTCGATAATGAAGTGTTTTCTCCATTCTGAAATGATATTGGCTTGAAGAGAGGACCCTGGGGGGCCATAATCGTACAATCCAGCAACACCTGAGAATTTTGGTTAATTTTTTTTAGCTGCGATCGCAAACTAAAAGACCGCTCACCTCCGTAGATCTCGAAGGCAGGTGCGTAAAAGAATCTGCGGTTCAGGAGGGCCTCAAAGCGGGCCTTATCGAAAGCATGAGCAACTTTGTTAACTGCAGAAGCCATGTTGGAGGACAAACGGCGATGGAAGGAGCTACTGCGATACGATGGTCTGAGTATGAGATGGAGAGGATACAGCGACATTAATCTGACCCTGCACCTAAAGCGCGTAAAACTCTGCATCACGTGCATTTTGCGGCGCTATTATTGGGTGATTTTTAAATTAGTGCGCACCTGTGACACTGAGTTTAGCTTTCGTTGCAAAGTAATTTGCGTGCGTAAATGTTTCTATGGGTGCATTTTTTCAACAAACCATGAACATCGGGGATTTGTCGAGAAAATCACGGACATGGCAGCAAGTCATGCTTGAGTTATATACAGTATAAACGGAAATATGACCAGTTATCACATCAGCAAATAGTGAAAAGCATGAATATTTCGGATGTAGCCTACAAAACAAGAATCTTAACGCATCCGGAGATTTAAGAAACTCCCTTCTAGATTCTAGTCGTGCATGAATCGTGATGGCCATAAATCCGGTTTGCCTTCATTCACTTGAATAGTTTTGACTGTGTTGTTGATGAAGTCAGAGTACCTGCGTGCAGACTGACCGGGAAGACGACATCCAGTATTTTCCCTACATCGACACTTATTTCAAACCTCCATTCCTCAAAGTATTTCGTTTTTCCCGGAATTCTTCGAGTTTGACTTACACTCGATTGCCATCAACCTTTGTCGGCTGCCAATTTTGGGAGTCGGACACGGTGCCTTGCGATGGTGTCTGTCAAAATTGACGACTTTCAGAAATAATTTTCGTGATGAGGCTTTGTAATTTGTACTCCACATATAGCGAAAGCAATAGCCTAGTATTGCGAGCTCGTTTCCTCAGTGACGCCAAAGGAAGTATGGGAACTGAGATAGAAGCGATTTGAGTGAGTGCTGAATTTCGGCTAGTTGCTCCTTGTAAGAGTTGTGAATCTTGAAAATGAATGCCTCGTTCTAGTGCCTGAGTCGTGGCAGTCACTTGTCAAGCTTCAAACTTTTGGCAAGCTCGAAGCCAGGCCGGTGTCAGGTCGACGGCCAGATTCATACCTACTATTACCATTAGCTACCCGGTCACTAAATGTGCGAGTCATGTGCCGAATATGGCAGTGACGGAAGCACAAGTGCCCAGGTGCCCACCCACGGGCCATCATGTGCTAAGTCCAGTAAATGCAGTGGCAATAGCAAACGATAACTTCAACACCCGATACTCAAGTTCTCATCTAACTAGGTTTTGTGCAGCAAGCTTTGGCTCTGGCTTCACTTACCCTGTGTGCCCCCTAGATGGCTGTACCGACCGTCGTGCCGACTCAAGGGCGCCAGAGCCACACTTCAAATCGAGCGCATTCCCGCCACACTTTTCTTCAGGCTGCCCTGCTCTCTGAGGAGCAAAAGGGATGCGCAGTGCGCAACTCTTCTACAGATTTATCTTCACAAGGTAAAATTAGGCCGAAAACAACGGTAACTTCAAAAAATGGCTTGCATAGTGGGTCAAGCAAATCACTTGGAAAGGTAAGTTCCTAGTTCAAATATACAAAGTCAGTCTTACTGATTACGCCTATAGTCAAGGAATCAAGTTGCTCTAGGCCCTTGCACATCAACATCGGTATCAAAAGACAATGGGCCTATAGACATATTGCAGTCTTCTGCTGTTCCTCAAGCGGTAGGTTGCCTATGACGTTTCTCCTCACATAATCTTATATAGAAATCAGGGCCTAGTGTTAGACGGCAATGAATATACGGATCGTTGGGGGAAGCGCCATATTGTACTTATACCATCTCAAGTTAACTCGTTATTCTGAAGATGAAACTTTGTACTTATTGTACATTGTTCCGTAGGATGAACAGCAAGTGGAAGCGTCGGTTTTGCCTTCGACACTATCTGCTGAAGGAACACCGCGTGAGCAATTCGAAGTGTTTGGGATAGAGGTCTGTCTCAAAACATCCGAATACCAATTCACAATTTGACTGTCTCAAAGGCTTACCCGACGCGCGCGTTGAAAAATGAGATTTGCCATGATTTTGTGTCCATCTACCGCTGGTGTCATCGCGGCTACGACTGTTTTCGCATTCATCCACTCGATAAAGGCTACTATCGGAGACAAATATTCACAGAAAATCATGATTCCATTGGGCACGTCTCCGAAAATGACGCCGAACCGCCTGATACCAAGCCTATTTCTGCTGATTCAGAGAAGCAAGCGGCCTCGACATCCGACATGAATGGTGTTCCGCGTGTTAAACTACCGTTATCGGCGCAGTCTCTGAACAGATTAAATGCCCAGAAGAAAAGTCAAGAGTTGTCGTTCGCTCCTGGCAATAAATCTTCCCATGGAATTAAAGATCCAAAAACAACCGCGGACCACAAAAGACTGTCGGATGCTGCATGGAATTCTCAAACTGGGGTCTGGGACTATCCCCTTGATAGCAGCGCCTGGACGGACCCTGGTAGCTCGTCTGACGATAGTAGCCTTGGATCCTCCGTAAGTGTTATATTTATATAAAAACTATTGCTGATGATAGATAGTAGATTTTCCATACTGTCCGTACGACATCATCCCGCTCATCAGTGGTAGATGACACCCAGACTCAGACTACGCCAAACGACGAAGTCAGGTACCCTAGACCCCAGTACTCCGAGCTCTGCAGGGATTGGCTCCATGGACGATGCCGTCGTGCATACTGCTCATGGGTGCATGAAGATCGAGCGTACGAAGATGATACTACTCCCACGACAACATCCCAATGTTCAGTGGTGAATGAAGTCCAGACAAAGACTGCACTGAACGGCGATGTCAATTATCCTAGGCCTCAATCCTCGGAACCTTGCAGAGACTGGCTTCGTGGACGGTGTTATCGAACAAATTGCTTATGGATGCACGAAGATCGAGAGTATGCGGATCATTCTGCTAACACGGTATCATCCCATTCGCCAGTGGTAGTTGAAGCGGAGACTGACACCGCGCAGAATGACGGAATTAGGTATCCCAGGCCTCGATTCCCGGAATTATGCAGAGATTGGCTTCACGGACGGTGCTGTCGTACATATTGCTCGTGGGTACATGAAGATAGAGAGTATGAAGATGTTGCTGTGCGTTTATATTTCAATCTTCTGTTAATTTCAAGCTAAAAAAACAATCGTATTGGGCAGCCCACAGTTCCACCTACGCAAACTAGGCCCGAAATCTGCAGAAGTTGGCTGCAAGGGCATTGTTCTCGTATAAATTGCTGGTTCGCGCATGATAACCGAGATGCTACAGTATGTTCCAATCACTAGTATGTTTTCGTGAAGCTAAGCTGGAGAATGTGTAGCGAGTTACTACTACCCTGTCGTTTGTCTCTGAGCAAGCTTCGGAACAAGATCTACGAGCCCCGCAGTCTAGCCTTGGATTTGTTCAAACTCAGCGACCTTCTGCACCTGCACCCCGGAAGCCAACAGAGTCGCTTTGGACCACCGTTCATGACCACATCAAGTTGAACCTTGGTGCTGGCTTCGAAGTTCGGAGTGTGACAACTGGTTTCGAGACGTCTTGGATTTCTCTCGGTAATGTTCCTTCTTGGGTGACAGAAGAGCAAATCACTGGATTAGTGCAAACTTATGGAGGAGCTGTCGATGTGCGTCTGCCTGCCAGGGCGGAAGCATCCACCTTGACTGTGAATGTACACCTGCCAACCGCTGAAGGCGCCTCCAAAGCATGCGCTGTGCTTAACGGTATGAAGGCTTTCGATACTAAGATTACCTGTCGCCTATCTGTCAACAATTCTACCAGAGCAAAAGCTCTTCTTCACGACACCACTGTTCGTATACAATGGGAGGCACCTGGGAAAGTCGGTTACGGTGGCTACCCAAATCTCGAGTGTGCTAATGACGCAATCGCAGCCACAAATATTCCTTACGGTGACAACTACGTGAAGGCGAACATTCATTCAGGATTGCCTGTGGTCAGCGCAGTCACGGTTCGTTTCCAGGGCTTACCTTTGGATGCAGACGTGGTGGGGATGAGCCGGTTTGCAGAACCGGAAGATATTATGTGGGAGCGGCCTAAATATACGTCTCTCGAGCGCGCCATCAACGGCGTGAAACGGTTCCTCGAAGATGATCGCGCTCAGCTTTTGCAGCTCGATGTCAGCCCCCCTCCATACCGAGATGGTATGATTCGTGCCTTTGCCCACTTTGCATCACCAGTGGATGCGGAGGCAGCGTGCAAACACCTCCATGGAAGAAAGCCGACCTTCACCGGCCTCACAAGGATTGCCGCTCGTCACGTCAAATCCATTTCTTATGCGATCAATAGTGAGACATATGCCAAGCTTTCTTCTGATATCAATGAGCTTTCTCGGAATGTTTGGCGAGATTGGAGGGGGCGGACCTCGGTTTCAATACCGACCCGAACTTCAGCTACGTATGTAAATATCAAATTATGTGGGGAGGATGTTAAGGAATTGGCGCGGCTGAAGTTGGAGTTCGAGAAAATTCTGGCAGGAGAGGTCGTTCGAGACAATGGGAAAGTTTCTTGGGACGATTTCTTTGGCCG
>JASFDH010001599.1:0-14013 GCA_036937195.1 Nidularia pulvinata
TGTTTGTACTCAGAACCCCAGTCTTGAGCTGGTCTTCTCTCCACTAGCAATACAGTGCTCAACTCCTATCCCCTTATTCTCCCCATTCCCTGAGTAATTTGACGACCTCAGCATTGCACTATTGGGTGTATTGTTTGTGTATCTGACAGCAACTGAACATGGTGTGTAACCAAATGCAATGGTACAATGCCTAGTCGACCTCATGGAACATGTATGGAGAATTGTGAGTGAAATGCAAGTTGTAAGGATCATGATGTTGAAATAGAAATAATAATAGAGTCCCATGGATACTATGCATTCACTGTTTTGGAAGTAGAAAGAGCTGTGTTGGTTGGTTCATCATGGCAAGCAAAAAATAGTGGCTTACAAGTGACCTTCAATATACCAGGTTCCCATGTAATATTGCAGCTTCTTATGGGGCAACAAGAAATTAACAGGCCAGTGCATGCTGCTGCAGGTCAGTGCAGGGTGCATGTTTGTTTGTATTTGCTTGTGGTACAGTCAAACCTCCATTAACCCATGCTCCTCCAAACCCATCCATCCCAATAATCCACAGCTTTGGGTGACTATTAAATTGCCATTTTGCACCAAATTCAGCCCCCCACAACCCATAACCTCTCAAACCACATATCCCAGAGCATATATCAAAGGATATGAGCTAAGAGGAGTTGGACTGTATTGAGTCATCAGTACTTTTGCATTTTAGTTTCCATGGGTTTCTACACCTGATAAACCCCTGGAAACTGGAAAAAACCAGGAAACACAAATATAGAAATATATGTCCCTTTTTCTGGAAACCCAGTAATCCAAAAACTCTGGTGTCTGCATTTTATTGATCAAAAAATTATGCAAAATTGTATGATTTCTATATAGATTTCCTTTTGAGGCCAGAAACCTGGAAAGCCTGCATATTATTTTGATGTTTTGCTGGTGCTGTGCTGCTGCTCTTCTTTCAACATTCTTTTACTTTCAGCTGGTCAGAGCTAATAGTTTGCATTCATAGTCAGTATTCCCCTCTGACAACCCAACAAAGCAATACATCAATGCTTCTATCCATTTGGCCTTGGACTCAACAGGTGTCTAGAAGAACAAGAAGTTCATTTCAACTTATTGGTAATTCAAAATTGACTTGATATGCCCAAACCACTAAATAGAAATGCAAGAGGCATCCAGCATCCAGCATTGACACAAGGCCATCCTCACTAACTGATATTTGTTCCACATTGTCAGACACACAAATAATACACTCAATAGTGCAATGTTGAGGTTGTCAAATCACTCAGGGAGAGAAAAAGATAGGGGAGAAAGGATGAGCACTGTATTGCTAGTGGAGAGAAGACCAGCTCAAGACTGGGGTTCTGAGTACAAACAATGTAACTAAATACTACCTAACTAATGTACTATGCATGTACTACTCATGTCCTGTGCATGTAAGTAACAATTGATCATAAAAAGAAGTGTGCCTTGTGTTGTCCTCATGGGTGCAGTTGCCTCATGGTATCCATGCAATTGTCCATGTGTTATCCCCAAGATTAGATGTCCCTGTGATAAGTCCAAGAGATAAGATAATGATAATCACCAAAAGAAAAGGCAAATTCATGACACACATCATGGATTAAAACACAGCAAATATGTACCCAAATTGTCATGAATTTGCCTTTTCTTTTGACAATCATCATCATCTTATCTTCTGGACTTATCACAGACACATCTAATCCTGGAGATAACACATGGACAACTGCATGGATACCATGAGGCAACTGTGCCCATGAGGTCAACACAAGGTTCTTTTATGATCAATTGATACTTACATGCATGATACACATGTACACAACACATTACTTACATGCACAAGCCATGAGTAGCACATGTGTAGTACATGAGTTAGATAGTATTTAGTTACATTGTTTGTATTCAGAACCCCAGTCTTGAGCTGGTTGTTTCTCCATTAGCAATACAGTACTCTCCTATTCTCTTTCCTCCCTGAGTGATTAGACAACCTCAGCATTGCACTATTGAGTGTATTGTTTGTGTGTCTGACACAAATACAAGGAGGTAGAAAAGGAGAAGGAAAGGAGAGCCAAAGAAATGATGAGTAGTGGGAAGAGCAGTCTGGCAGCCTGCCATTACTCAGAAAGTGATAGCATATGTCATGTAGCAGAAAATCTGCACAAAAAATTCATCAACAACTTTGATCACCAGTAATAAAAATTTCATTCACTGTAAATGAATAACATGGAATAGGATGAAATATGTCACAATATGTTGCTGATTTCTACAATGTGTTGCTGATTTTTCACATGATATCCAAATTGTACCTATGAATAGAAAAGGTTCCTTGAAGTCTGAAAGATGCCTTTAGGACTGGTGTTGGAATTGATGTCAACATTCTTTAAATTAAACAAGAACATGTCAATTTTCATTGAGGAATAGAACACACTTACCTCCATAATTACTCACCATGACTACAGAAGAATTGGTGTAATGGGCAGGGCTTGCAATTTATGGCTCCAAGCACAGCAATGGAAAGACATAAACAGAAATTTGTACACTATCAATTAGAATCTAGAGACAGCTTCAGAGACTTTTAGGATAAATCTATAATGCTATTTATTGCTGATTGTTTAACCCTGAAGTTAGTATTGGGTAAAAGATCGTCTGAATACTCTCAGTTTGCTAATAGAAAGCCAGGAGTAAACCAAACAGCAAAAGGTGTACTAATCTTTGGCAATATAAAGCTAGAAGTCACTCAAGTTGGCTCAAACCTACAGACCTGAATTGGCCATAGCCTCAAAGGGCCTCATCGAGACATGTGATAAAACCACAAATACTAAAATAGGTGTCTAGACACATTATAATGTTATATCTTTGGAATATAAATATGAAGAAGCGAAGGAAATCTTGATCTGCAGGTGAAGTCCTGTGATAACAAAAGTAATAGGGATCAACTACGAGGTCGGTACCATTCGAGTTCTTCGGTCCCTCGACATTCAAGGCTTTAACAACAGGGTGTTATAACTCCTTTTCCCCCCTCAGTGTTCGTTATAACTGTCTAGCGCCCCAAATACTGTTTCTTAAGATAATGTCTTCCTTTCATCCTGTATTCTTTGTGAACCTCAGGTTTGGAAAGATAGTACTATTGATACTATGATATCAAGTAAACACACATAAGCGAGTTGTCCAATGTCTATAAGCAATAACACACTTAAGAAAAGATAATATAACATGACAGCTAAGGTCCTTATAAATAGTCATCGTCATCCTCGTAAACCACATCACTCCCATCATCTAATACTTCCTCTGCCAAAATCTTCTCCTCCCCCCCGTGCCCGCATATGTCGTCCTATCATCCTTCACCACTCGATTTCTCCTAGCCCCACAACAACTTACAAGCACCACCAACGCTCCGAAGAACAATAAAATCATTGCAGCCAACACCGTCCAGATCCCCGTCGAAAATGTTGCATGACTGCCACTCCCATCTCCATTAACATGATCCCTGACAATACCCCAGCTCACAAAGTCGGTGATCAAGACGACGAGAGTTATGATCCAGGCTATGGCGGCAACCAAAGCGGATAGCATGGAACCGAAGATCCCGGCACCAAGAGAGAGGAGGAAAGCAATGAAGGCGATGGCACAGGCGACGGGGTGGAGAATTTGGACACGCGTTAGGCCATCGGCTGTGTTGACACTAGCGGAGGAGTATTGTGTGTGGTCGATGACTTGCATGATTTTCATGGGGGAATAGCCAATTGAGCGGCCGGTACACGAATCTTGGTCGGTTCTATGGGAGTTGAAGTCAATATGGGTCATACTCGATGAGGGCCAATCCAGTGATTACGGAAGTGACTCACGCAGCAGGTGCAACATCCAAAACACAATGTCCAAACGTCCCAAACGTGACCGACGAGTGTCGGACATCACTCGAGTTTGTGAGCATCACCTTCAACATCGCGATATCCGGGACTACCGGCGCGCTGATGGTGCTTATGAGCAGCAGCACCGCGGCGGCGAAGATGAAGAATGTGCCAACGTGGTGGACAGGACTGGTTCTGGCCATTTTTAGATAGATTGGAAGTTAAGTTCGATGAGTGGATCGTGAGGTTGAGGTACACTGAATAGATGGAACGGTTTAGGTGTGTTCAAACGTGATGGCAAGGAGTTCGGTGCTTTGAAGGGTGAGGGTTTCGTGTCGAAGTGAGGGGGAATGCGGCTTCCGTTGAACAATGTGTGAGATACAAGATTTTTAACCCCCTGAATGGTGCTTTGGCCTGGCTACTTTAAGGTTGACATGCTCACACGACACGCGTCATTGCCCTATGGCACTCGTCATGCTCTTTGCACAGCTAATAATGTCCCACAATCTCCGCCAATCTATGAACGAGTCCGGAGCCTCGATGACGAGCTATGACGATGGGCTACCCTTAGCCTATGCGTGCCAATCAGAGATAGTCCGTCCTCAGTTGCAAGTAAAATGGTGAATACTGAACCAAAGCCGGTTCCGGAGGTCGACCGTTGCAAGTGTAAGTAACTGTCAAGAAGGATGAGATGATGAGACTGCAGCCTCAGCATATAACATAGAGTACACACTTACCCACACGTGTGCAGGTGCAGGCCATAGCTGCTGATCACAAGGAGTGATATTTGGGAAAAGCCTGCTGCTTCACGCTATTGCCGTTGAAAATAAACAAAGGTAAATTGGCGTCTATACATTAATGTTATGTAGAGGAAGCGCACACTTCCCCACTTTCCCGCCGTTTCTTCGCTTGTCGTGGCTGTTGTCTGTGTGATAGGTGTCCTCAGGCTCTAAACGAGTAGTAATGTCTTGGCGGCTCCTTGTGAGCTCTGGGGGAAGTATCTGTGGAAAATGACATCATCAGCGGATGATAATCATACGGAGCAGAGTCGGCGCACGCGCCTCACGGGGGTACCCATGCGCGGTTTCCGGACAACCTTCAACACACTCCAAATTCCACACATTAGTTATTTTCTCGTCGAACATTGCCTGGTGTCCTGAAGGCGGGAGGAATGCAATGCCTTGTTAATGTGGCGTTATCGAAATCTGTTGACGTGGCGGAGCCGCTATGGCACGGGCAATTCCTTGTTGCTGGGCGTGTTCGGATCTTGTAGTCGAATTGTCAGCGCACAGGCCGCTGTCACGGGCGTCCGTAGGTGGCGGTTGTCGGGGTGGGGATGTGATGAAGGAAAGACGGCTGATCAGCAGGGGACGCAGGGACGTATGAACAAGCTTACATATTCTGCTACGAGAGCACCTTACGATGCTCTCCTCCTGCTAAGATCTTCCTGTCTTCAGAGGCCATATTTCGAAGTGGCGGCAGTTAAACTTCATCAAGTAGCGAAGTAGCTCGGTAGGCACGTCGATGTTCGAGAGGCAGACTCGTGCCGGCCTTGTGTCGTGAATACGATGGACGTCGTGCTGTCGAAGGAGTAGGCACCGTACTGTCGAGTGGGCGGGCGCATAGACAAAGTTCTGTAAAGTGACAAAATACAAGAGTCGGAAATGCACCGACTACTCTCGGAGAAAGGCGTGTCCGGTTCACGATAAGACAGCGGGGATACCCTTCCTGGTGCGTCATGTGAACTGATTTTCTGAAGAACCTCGTCGTATAATCTCGTTTAGCATGTAGACTTACGCGACTGTGGTAATGGAATCTCCACCTTCCTATTTCTGAACATTCATCAAGTCATTGATACAAAACTTATGCCAAGCTATCATCTCAGAGTCTTGTCTCAACGTTCATTGGAGCTAGTCCTCCTGACAAGTGTGTTAGAAGTTGTGGTTCGCAAAAATAAAAATCCGAGTTCTACGTTTAGTATTTACTGACTCCATTCATGGAGGTTATATTCATGAGTCTAAGATACTGAAAATTCTCCTCCTATTATTGTGATAGGTATCTTCCAAGAAGTGAAGGAGATTGTAAGCTGGCATAAATTTCTTTTGCCAGAGAATGCATATGGTACGATGATATGGAATATCTAACAGGACGAAGGAGAATGCTAATTTCCTGACAGCAATGCTTCAGCCAGACCGTCAATCTCAAAGATATAACATTGATAAACCGCCGCGGGTAGAATTCATTTCGCCTGAGCCTCGATCGCCAGTTGGACGACACTAACACGGTAAGTAGTTTCTGTCAAATGGGAAATAATGTGCGTATCTTTGATGGTATCCTATGCATCTAATGTTATCGGTTAATCAAGAGAGAGATGGATATGTTCACTTAATCGTCCTCAGAATGGTGTTCGCACTGCAGGCGTCCAAGTTATGGGCACGAAACGGAGTGCCAAATCTGTCCAAATCTTCTAGGTGCCCTGCCGAGCGTCTAAAGAAGAGGATAGACGTTGACTCAGGTAATATTTTGTACCCACAACCTGAAAAGGCATACAAGGAGCTAGATAAAGTACGTTGCTAACGCAGCAGCGATCGTTGCTTGAATTTTATCACTTCACAACGAAATCTTGGCCAGTCATAGCCTGCTACTATCCGGTCAAGTTGAAGGACTGCTGCTTCCATGTATCGTCAGTGAGCGCTGTTGGAATATTACACGCCAGTTTGCGAGAGTTTCGCAAAGCGCTGCATATCACACATATCTGTTTCCATTTAGTTACATTTTTGTAGCTTTTCTATAGCTAACTGCATTTGTATAATTGTTCTATGTACTCATCTATTTTCTCTCACCCTACCCCCCCAAGTCCAAACTGTCTCTGATGCCATCGAGAGCACGTAATTTATTTTAACAACACTTCAGCACCGACGGTGTACTGTGCATGCTAAATTAAGATATGTCATGGATTGACATAGCTCTAGAGAACTAACGTATTCCTTAGTAGATAATCGTCCTTGGATGTATGTACACCAGGTTAACCATGAAGCTGAAGCTTGAAGAACAAAGCTCGATGAACAATGTCACCGTCAGATATTTACTATATGTCAAATGCATGCTGTGACGGTAGGGCAGGCTTCGGGTCCGGGTCCATCGGAACCTGATATTCCTGGTGGTCCGTGCCCTGAAGCTCAACATGCTGAACCACCCGGGTTGTTCACTAATATTAATTTTTAGTGCCTTAAAAGCGAAGATTAGGCGCTACATGTTCAAAACGTACTCTAAACTTTAGCGATATCCATTCGATCTTACCAGTGAGTTTTGTATGTTCAACTATACCATTTTGACCTAAACCCTTCATCCCTTCCCTGTCCGGATGCTTTGCTACTGCTGATTGGTTGATTCTCTCTCCCAACTGCGCATTGCTCACTTGTCACCGGATGGGAGTGGACGGCATGTCTACTGCCATCTGTCATCGAACTCGACCATCACGACATCTCTGGACGTTATTCATGTGCAAGAATACTTTTTCCACACATATCGGACTTGATCTTGACTACACAGTCTGTGAGCACGACAAGTTGCCAGTGGGTTCACGACTATACAGGACAACTTCGCACCCAGCTGTAATGGGCTACCAAGCTTGAAAGCTACATTGGGCAGCGCTACGTATGAATGATACTTCCATATATCCTCGGTTTCTTTTAAATGATTGATGGGGGAATCTGCACGCCGATTGACATCTTCTCTGTCGTGGTCAGAAATAGCCTATAAGAGTTGATTATTAAGTTGGTTTTGCACTTGACTGCCTGGCCCCACTCCAGGAGGTATGCTCCCACTCTTGTTCCGCCTATATATAATTGAGTTGTTCTCGGTCGCATTTCTTAATGGTGAGCCCGTTCCTATATTCTCCAGCGAAAGAATTGCTAATTTTATCGTTTAGGCATATATCTGATGATAGTAGTACTAATTTCATACTTGATCAGGTGAAAAAAATTCCTTCTTGCCATTATCTCCTGTCATCTGATCAAACAGCTTCCTACTAAGATCCAAGCGCAACATGTCACGTCCACGGAAAATCACCTTCTCGCTTACTATCTTCATGTACACTTTGGCCACTATATCTATGATCTCCACGATCTTGATAGGAGTTCTTCAAGATCAAACTACAGTGTTTGTACAAATTAATACGACTGTTGGAGTCACGAATGTTCGCTTCCACTAGCCTCTTCAATTCCTGGTTCTGATTATTATGTGGAAAGGCCATATGTGCGGAACTTGTCCTTCTATGGAGGGTATGGGTCGTTTGTAGCCCGCGTCGTTGGGTCTTGTGTATCCCAGCAGCTTCTACTGTCATTATAGCAGGTATTTCTTCTCGGGCCATTTTATTTCGCGGGATTTTCATGAGAAATCCATATTCCATAGCTTTCGGCTACTATTCGATATGGGGAGTCATAAGGTTGGACTTCATTACAGCACTTCCCGTTATCGCAGCTATACTAATTGCGGGAAATAACATCTTCTCCACTGTGTTGATCGCTGGCCGAATATGGTGCGTGATTAAAATTTCTGAAGTAGATGTTATTTTCGGAACTCACCCTGTGTCTTGTAGGTACATTCAGAACCGTCTCATCAAATGCAGGCGGTTTTGTGGCCTCGCCCTTCTCATGGTGGAATCGGGTGGCTTTTATAGTGCACTTGTTGTATGCTGCACATCACTATCTCATGCTAAAGCTTACTGAAATCGTGCATGCAGGTAGCTGCTGTGCTTCTCGCAACCTTTAGGAGTGAATTTACAGCCTTAATATTAGGAATAATTTCGCAAATAATGGCAAGTGTTCTATTTAAAAAATTCCTTTCGTCCTATTTTTGAAGAACAAATTGTAGGGAATTTTGCCGGCTCTCATAATGCTATTTGTCCATCTCGATATGGTCCCAGGCACACATGCTATTAGACAATACAGTGAACAACAGGCGGAAGCCCAGGTTCTCACTACACTAATAGCTATGGATACAAGATTGCCTGTATCAGAAGAAATTGTGATAGAGATAAAATAAAATGATATGCTAATCCCATACTGTGCTATGTATATCCCAAGTAGCAATAAGAAAATTGAGCTATTTTCTTGAGCCTTCAGGAGCATATCGTATGCATAAAATAAGATTACAAGGAAGACTTACAAAGGCAGAATAAAAGTGTTGACAAGAAGGGGACTCGAACCCCTGCCATCTTACGATGATGAGAAACCCGCTAGCGCAGGCAAGTAATCCCAATCAGGATATACTTGAGTCACACGCCTTAACCGCTCGGCCATCTTGCCAATAAAGTACTGTTCAACGAGGGCTTTTTGGCGAGGTGCGAAGGAGGAACAGTCATCCTCACTACTCGTCGGTATTACCCAAGCGGCTGTACATCAAGCATAGAGCACGCCGTACCGCGAGCGAAGGAAGTCTAATGTCCATCGGTGGGTAGCTTAATCAATTGAAATCATGGTTGGCTATGCACGCACAATGGTCATCAGGACTTTTAGAGCCCCTGCTGTATGCTGAGGATGAGGAGAGGCGGAGTTTGAGGATCGACTTTGTTGAAATGCAACTATTCATGAGCGAGGAACGTACAGCACGAAAAGAAGTAAGGGATCGTATTCAATGCCCACCCCTTCGACTCCACTGTGCGCGCCACGCAATCATATAAGCGTACAGCCTCCCACACTGCGACCAGAGCCTGAGCCCATAGTGGATCGGAAGTGATACCGGTTGTCCTCCTCGACGTCGACAGCGAGCTGTGGCAAGTCTAGCTTTGCCCAACGGGCAACAGCATGCTAGCGGCGAGCGTAATGCACGTAGACCGGGCTTCAACAGCTTCTTGTGTCATAGTTCCTCGCGGAAAAAATGGGGTGAGAGTGTAAACGGGCCTGGTGGCATCCTCTCTCCGAGCTGCGATCGCCCGCCGTTGATACACAATATCCAGCATCCGGCCAGGCCAGAACGAGGGATCTCATAATTCCCGAACGATTCTTGCAGCTGACGGCAGATCGGCTCTCGAGTATCAGGTAGAGCTCGTAAATCGAGAGATGCAGGTAGAGGGAGAAAGAGATGTACATACTAACACAGTACATCCGACGGATGAATCGGGCGACGAGTTCCTGTCTCTGTGGCGAGTTGCTGACCTGCAGAAGCATGTCTACCCGTGGGTATCAAGGCCTTTCCTTGGGTGAGGTCTTGTCAGGGGAACAAGGCGGAAGTACCAGTGGAGTTGTGGGCACGGGTGGCTAGTAACGGGCCATGAGCGCTTGTTACCCTGAAATGAAAGGGAGGTAGAGAAAGCATCCTTTCCGACTCTGTAGAGGCGGTGCCCACACTTTACTACCACTAGTTGACTCTTGTCCGTCTAGGAACGCGTATCAACGAAGAGAAGCAGGCGAGAGAGGAAAAAGCCCACGCAGAACCTGTACAGACCAGGTTCACTGTAGCGAACCTAATGCGGTGGATAGGGGACGTTCGCAACCGGAGCAATGTAATCCAGCCAAACTGCAGGCAGGAAAGGTATATCGCTGAGCTGTGGGTGCTCATGAGTGAGGGCAATGCGAGGAATAAGGGGTAGCTCACGCAATACACATCATCCGCCTTGGTTGGAGGAACTGCCCTCGCCATCTCCCGGCCAATCCTGCTTCTACTTGCGACAGCGTCGACCATGAATTGTAAGTCGAGAACGACCATCTTCCTTATCAATTGACCGTTATGGCCAGGTCCAGCTCGGAAAAGGTGCAAAACCAATCGTCCGATGGGCTTCGTGCCACCCGTGGCTCACGAGCGCAGCGGCAGCTGGGAGAAATGGGCCCAGAGTATGCAGCCCCGTAGGCGACGCGTATCCTGTTGTAAACGTCCATGAATAAGAAGGCAACGGGAGAGGGAAAGAACGCACCCCGTGCACATGGACCCTGACCAAATCTGTGGAAACGCGCTTATCGTCTCCCATCCGATCGTGCTGCAATGGAGCAGCGAGTTTTCCTTCACCTACGAACACTTGTGGGCATAGGCATCGAACATGGGGAAGGAAAGGGCATACAGTGCTCATACGCCCCTGCCTAACCTGGACCACTCTATTGTCAGCCTGGTTAGTCGGGGGCCTGCGATGACGCTTCTAACCCGGGCACAAGGAATCGCTAGCATATCACGCGTGTATGAATAGAAGTACGAGCGAAGTGTCCCGCTGAAATCGTGAATAGCGAAGGTTTGTTGTCGAGCTACGAGCGCTCGCGAGTAAGAATAGTCGTGAAGTACAAGGGAAGATAGGAACGTACGTTGGCAAAGATAAAGTGAAGTGCGCATCCTCATCCGATCCGGGCCCCTCTCATAATCCTTCAAATACGGGCATCGACTATGGAGAGATGCTTCGGCTTTCTTTTTAGCACGGGTTTGTTACAGTGGCGACGAGAGTACAAGTCGCAAGGGTTCGCTGGGCAGGGATAACCGCGGGGACCGCTGACTGCAGAGAGGCTCTTAGGAGGCAGCGGTGCCGGCATGCCTGACGCGGGTGGGCGGGATCTTCAGGGGAGCTGGGAAGCTAGCTGCTACTGGCCGCCACAAGAACGCCACGATTGGGTGAGCTGGTCCGGGACCAATGTGGTCGTCGACGATGAGCAGGGTAACTAGGTTGTACATTGCTTGGTGACGTACCTACGACTCGTGAACATCCATTCCATGAAACCCTCTTCTTGCATGTCCATACTGCGGGTCTCTATATGGACCATGATGCATAATTCGACGGCCATGCTCTTTACGTCAACTTGAAATTAGAGTGAGTGGAAGTGCCATGGGGATTGTGGGGGGTGCGAGGTCATGTGATGAAGATAAGTCCTGGCTAGGGACACAAGATTTTGCAAAGACAGATTCGACGCCATATGCATTGTAGAATACGAAAGCACTCAAGACTGTCAGGATTTGAAATTGAGGATCCAATGATGAGCTCAGAGGAGCCGGTCTTTGCGTGCGAAGCCACGAGGAACTATTTGGTAGTACTATTTGGACCAAACAACCAGTCAGTTACCATGATCAAGCTACCTTTTCCGAAGAATGCTCGTCTTCCGCGCAACGATGAAGTTGGAGGAGCATTAAGCCCAGCAATAACACCAGTGGCAGCCTTATCATCCACCTCTGATATGTAAAAATTAGTGAATCTACATGAGCGGCCACACGTGGATACAGCTGGGTAGCCCATATGCCAATCTTCCATCGGACATCGCTTATGTTCACTTTGAAATGCGGCCGACTGGCGAAATGGCATCGCGTCTGACTACGATAAATAGTTCTTTGAAAAACCTCTATTTGTAATCAGGAGATTGCAGGTTCGAGACCTGCGTCGGTCATCCAATAAATATCATAGACTTTTTATTTGCTTATTGGAGGTCTATTTCTGAAGTATGAAGCAAGGATCAGAAAAGGCCAGAGCACAAATCCGCTTGAAATGTCAATAATACAATATTTATATTTTAAATCATGCCTGAGGCTGTTTCATGTAGCTTATTGATATAGTGGAGAAGGCTTCTCACCGAATTTGGTAAATTGGTATTTCAAATTAATGGTTAGTTCCCAAACTCAGATAAATCCAATTCGTCAAATATACCCGATGATATACAACTCAGTGGATTAGAAGTCCGTTATTCCATCATAACAAGTTCTTAAGCATCGAACATGGAGCCATACTAAATATATACACAACATTTCAATCCAAGATATCCAAGTCACATAGTAGTCAAATTCCCTTGGCTTTGGAATCGTTTCCATACTGATTTGCTTAATTACCATCATTACGGCACTAGAATGCCATCCAGGAAGCCATTCAGCTTGCAACTCAAATATTTCAGAAAAACCACGAATACTCACACAAACGGAGACCGTAGTACCACCGCAGCTGCCGGAATTAGGGTCTGTGCGGCAGGCATAGCTGAATGAAAGGATTATGAGAAAGAAATCACAAGATGCAGTACGACTACGTACATGAGACCAGTGAAGGTGTTCGTGTACCGATTGAAAATGATAGGAGGGGGAGAGCATCCAAAGATTCCCTCGGTGCAAGGATTCTGGTTGGTCGTCAGGCCGTCGACGACATTACAACTATCATCGAACACGTCCCCTATTACGTATAAGGTGGTGAATATAAGTTGCAGGAGAGGGTTTGAAATTAGGCAGCTTACAGCGATTAATACCGTTGCCCAAAGAGCGCAAGTTGCCAATCCCATAGTTAAAGCCCGGGCAAATGGCAGTGACAGCAGTAGCCAGGAAGGGGACGAGGAAGAAAGTCTTAAACTGCATTATAAACTGCTGTATGAGTCTTTGTCTCGTTCTGAGAGTGCTCTGAGCAAAAACAGCCAGCGCAGAGAGGGCTTTATATCTTTCCACTAGGGCACGTGCGGGGTTTCTAGTCTTCAAATTCAAAATGATTATCAAATACCATGATTCGAAATAGAGCGCACTATCTGCTTTGTTGCCTGATCTCCTCATCTCCATCGAAAAGCAGACACTGTGTAGCCCGAGTCGAGGACGGCATATACGCAATGGAGGTATCGATCGCGCTTAAAACGATTTATTTTTGTTCCAAATATCAAGGAAATGCGCGGATGCCGGAGAACTTGTGTATTTACATTTCGAAGCACCACTCCCCCTTGCTAGTCATGCACGGCATTGAGTTTATAACGTAGGTTTCTATCTTCATTTCATCTGCATATGATGCTGCGGTCGTACGTTAATTTGATACTTATCCAGCCGCTTGGAGAAGCAGGTGCAGAGCAGATGGCCCCATGAGCATGGAGGCACACATGTTTCTATCATGTATCCCGACTACCCTGGATTATTCTTCCATTTTCACGCTGGAGGATAATCAGGACTTGGAGGGCAGAATGTTGAAGCACTGGGTCAGTCTATTACCAGTTCGAGAGCAGATATCAGAATGCGCCTGGCTAGACAATGCGTTGTCAGGTATTAAATTTAGATTCGAGACTCAGAGGCGCCTTGGAGTGATATTGATTGTTAGTTGGTGTTGATATAGTTATCAGATAATTTGTTACCAACGAGATCTTGAAATAGCCTCATCAGGAAAACAAGGAAAAATGGGTCTAGGTTTATATAGACAGATATACTTTTAGCTGAAAAATAATTGGTATCA